>CAUYON010042277.1:0-18593 GCA_963573935.1 Arctocebus calabarensis
AAAAAAAAAAAAAGGAGTGAAATGAAGATTCAGTCAGAAAACTTTTCTGAACAGAGAAAACATGAAGGCTTTGGGAGGAGATATCAGATTCAAATCTTTTCACAGCTTTTGGGATCAGTCCAGAGCTTATGGCTAACTTCAGAGTCTCACCTTCTAATGGTTTGGCACGCCAGGCAAATAGCTATCCCCAGAAGCCCAGAGGTGAGTTGGAGAATAACAACAAGAAGTCCTTTCTCTGAAAAACTATACCACAGTGAAGCTGTCTAAAGTCCTAGAAGTCAAGGGCACAGGCAAGGAAGGTGAAAACGGTAAACTCCTAGGAAGGGTTATGTATTTCAAGAGCATTAGGAGTCAGAACATGGTTCAATCACAGTTTGGCTCTCTGGAGGGCCTGTCTCCTGAAGAAGGTAACAGTTGGGCTTTCAATGATAATAGGGATTTTCTTTCACTCTTCTGAAAACAATCTGTCCATACAAAGAAGGCATGACTCCCTTCCTTCCAGTGGCAATACAGGCAGGGTGGAGTAGGAGAAACCTTTTGGTCTCAGTGGAGGTAGGTGGGGTGATTCCATCGGTACCAAGATCTGGAAGAAAGGAAGGAACAAGTCAATCATAAAGCTACCAACGTGATGTGGGAAAATAAGAGTGGGGAACGACTGCTAACAGAATGAGGGATAAAAATGTTCCAGAACTATATAATGGTGATAGCTGTGTAACTTTTATTATATTAAAAACTATGGAGCAGC
This sequence comes from Arctocebus calabarensis, assembly GCA_963573935.1. NCBI lineage: Eukaryota > Metazoa > Chordata > Mammalia > Primates > Lorisidae > Arctocebus > Arctocebus calabarensis. The sequence continues at coordinate 746 of CAUYON010042277.1, forward strand.
CTGGGCGCCGTAGCTCATGTTTATAGCATTCTGGAAGGCAGTAGTGGGAGGATCACTTGAGGCCAGGAGTTGAAGACCAGCCTGAGCAAGAGTGAGATACTGTCTCTACAAAAAATAGAAAATTTAACCAGGTGTGTGGTAGTGGGCACCTGTAGTCCCAGATACTTGGGAGGCTGAGGAAGGAGGATCATTTAAGACCAGGGGTATGAGGTTGCTGTGAGTTAGGATGATGCCACTACACTCTACTCCAGGCAATAGAGCAAGATCCTGTCTCAGAACAAAAACAAACAAACAAAATATAAAAATGAACAAAAGAAACTACTGAACTGTACACTCCAAAGTGGTGAATGTTATGGTATATGAATATCTCAAAACAAATTTTTATTTATTTATTTATTTATTTTTAGAGACAGAGTCTCATTTTGTTGCCCTTTGTAGAGTGCTGTAGGATCACAGCTCACAGCAACCTCCAGTCTTGGGCTCAGGCGATTCTCTTGCCTCAGCCTCCGCAGTAGCTGGGACTACAGATGCAAAACAAATTTTTAAAGCTATATATTGGTTCTCTCTTTCTCCCCCTCCATCGCACCTCTTTCCCTTTCCATCTCTCCATGAAAGTAAGGGAGGAGCTCCAACTTTCCGGGCTCTCAACCAGTGGCCAATCAGAGCTGGCTGCCTTGCTGAACTGCCTGGATTTGGATAAGTGGATTCATCTCTTCCAACAAGCTAAGGTCTATAACTGATTGCCTAACTTTCAAATTTCTGCTTTGTTCAGAATGAGAGCAGAATCTCTCTCAAGGCATCAGCTTTCAAAATACTTGTTAGCATAAATTCTTTCCTTCATGGACTAAGGCCCAGGAGGCTGCTTTCCCCACTGCATTCCAGGTGGGAGCAGAAGGCAGCACCACCTTCCTCTCTCTCTAGCCATGCTTGAAGCCCATGCTTTTCTTTGTGCCTAAGCCCTAGAGTGCATCAGAACATCCCAAGAACTGGGTTCCTGGCATGAAATGGAACTCTCCTATGCCCAGGGAAGGAACTGGCGCTTTCGCACTGCAGTGTTTGGAAATTTCCACCCTTCAAAGTGAGGATGGAAATTTTGGCTTTGTTGACATCCGCTCCTTGCCAGGACTGCTCACTGGCTGAAGCTTCTTTTTTAAATCCTCACTCCCCAGGGATGAAGTCCAAGCCGCTCTCTACTTTGCCCTCTCCTACCCCACATTCCTTTTTTCCAACTCTGTGACCAGCTTTTTTTCCCAAGGCATTGACCCAACTTCTCACGTGTCCTGTGGCCCTGCCGGGCTGTCTGTGCACTCTTTCCTCCGTCTTACCCTGAAGAGTTAAAACTGGAGGAGGAATTCACTGCTGCTTTGGAGTTATTTTGAGATGCAGTGGGGCTGCTGGTGTGGAGTCCTGAGCCAGGAGACGAAGGCCTGCTGTTGTTCCCAGGGGAACAGGATGACGTGACTGAGGACAAGGAGAAGCAAAAACAAGGGGGAAATTATGCTGCTGGGTCTTGGGACCTCGTGACATGGCCCTTCAGACACTTGATTTCCTGGTGCAGCCCCAGAGTCACCTCACCCTCTTCCTATCTCCCACCCATCGGCCCCCTCCTACCATGTTTACATCAACCTCTGCCCGTCCCCAGAGGGGCTGTCATCACAAATGCTCTCTGCATCCCAGGCCCTTGAGAGTGGAGTGGCTGGTTCTGCAAGTCCCAGACTTGCCAAATGGGAGAAGGACAGATGCCAAAATCATCTGACTCGGGGACACACCCTGGGCTGGGCATGTGGAGCCACAGACCAAGCAGTGGGAGGAGGAAAGAGCGAGAAAGACGAGAGGAGGACAGAAGGGAAAGTGCATGGGGAGAAAGAGAACCTGGGAGCACAAACACCTCCAGCCTTCCCAGTTCTCCCATCGCCACAGAAACAAGGTGCACAGTCTTCTAGAAAGAGCACTGAACCGGAGTGAAGAGACCCGAGTCAGGTCTCAGTTGAAAGGCATCCACTAAATAGCTCTGTGGCCTGTGCCAACTTGTTTTACGTCCCTGAAACTCATTTGCATCCTCTGTAAAAGGGCAGGTTTGGATTCATTGTGGTGCTTATGTCTCCCCAACTGTGTTCTGTGGATAGGGTGACATATATTTTACCATCCAAACTAAGATGCTGTGAAAAGTAGAAGGAAGTGCTATTGATAATCATGTCAAGACCTGAGGCAGATGCTGAAACCGTCCTGGGCACACTTGGACGTACGGTTACCTGCGTTTAGTTTCTTTGCAATTATACAAGCAGTTTTCTAACATAGAGAAATTTCATTTGTAGAAAATTTGTATGGAAAGCCCTGCTTCCCTCAGCTCCTCATGGCTCATACTGAATGCACCGTGCACTTTGAGTGCTGAGAAGTGCTGCGATTAAAACAAAACAAAAAACAAACTTGTTTGAACTTTGCTTATGTCAGCATTTCCCAAACTTTAATGATCATACAATCTTTTTTTCACACCATGGATTTTAATATCCTTTGAAATACATTTAGGAAAGGCTGACTCAGGTACCTTTCAGTTCTAATATCCCGTATTTAAAGCAATTCAGAAACTTCATTTGAACGCTCACCTGTTCCAGGCATGGTGCTGTGGACAGGAGGGAGAGAGAGGGGGCCCAGAGACGCTGAGGGGGAGACCTGAAAAACAACACAAGCTTGTCAGTGGCCATTCCTGCTCCCTTCTCCAACCTCGGGTTGGTCTGACACTGGGCTCAGACTCTGCAGAGACCAGAGCTGGGCTTCCTTAGTAATTTCCTAGTCACAAACCTCCACTACATCCTTGTTTTTAGAGGACAGCCTCTGGACCACATACAGACACCCAGCTCTACTTCCAGTCTGCTCCGGAAGCTCCCACGTGCTGATGCCAAGCCCTCCCCTCCCTGCCGTGTGTCCCCTGGCAAGGTTTCTTTGACGCTGCCGACCCAAAGGCTGCCTTGCCCAAGTAGTGCCCTGGCAGTGAAAAGAGCAAGCTTCTCCTTGGACCATGCTACAGCCGGTGCTGCAGGCTGGCTGCCTCTTTTCTGGCCTCCATTCCTTCCTTCCTGAAATAAACCTTGCTTTTGCTCAGGGCAGCAGAGCACCAAGCCCTGAAAATTGTTTTGGACCTTCCCACCCTGATGAATGAATGGGCCATGGACTCTCCAGAGATTGCTGGAGGAGGTAACTTGGCTCTCTGATACTTTTCCTTTTGCTCTGAAGACCTCATAGGGTCAGCATCTCTGAGATTAGCAAGGGATCTAAAATAATTTGATATAACCTCCTATGCAATTCACAAACCTCCCCTGCACTTTTACTATCTTAGGACAACCCATGGTAAAATATAAAAGAAAGAGACTGGGTGCAGTAACTTAAGTCTGTACTCTGGGAGGTCGAGGAGGGAGGATTGCTTATTTCAGGAGTTTAAGCTCAGCTTGAGCAAGAGTAGACCTCATATCTACTAAAAATAGAAAAACTAGCTGGGTGTGGTGCCAGATGCCACAGACACTGGTAGCAGTAGTCTCAACTACTCCAGAGGCTGAAGCAAGAAGACGGCTTGAGGGGCAGTACCTGTGGCTCAGTGAGTAGGGCACTGACCCCATATACCAGAGGTGGCGGGTTCAAACCCAGCTCTGGCCAAAAAATAAAAAATAAAAAAAAAGAAGACAGCTTGAGCCCAAGAATTTGATGTTGCTATAAGCTAGGCTGATGCCATGGCACTCTAGCCTGGGCGACTGGCCAACAGACTGAGATTTTCATATATATATGAAACCCTGGCTGGCTCATTCATATATATATATATATGAATGAAGTAGAAAGTGTAGACTTTGGAGCCCAGTAGATCTAGGAGAAGGACTTGGTTCCACCAGTCGCTATCCATGTGACTTTGGACAAGTGACTCAACCCCACTAAGATTGGTTTTCTCATCCCTAAAATAGTATATTTTCTTCTAATTCAGACCTCATGAGATAATGAGCATAAAGCTTCCAACCTAAGGAGATAATGAGCATAAAGCTTCCAACCTAAGGGCTGGCAAAAAGTGCCAGCTTGTTAAGTGTGAGCTCCTTTCCTTCCTGAAGTAAGAAGCTAGCAACTGCTGTATTATCTCCAGATGTTTTCAACTCTTCTTCTGAGCTGAAATCTACATACTTTCACTCCCTCTCATTCTTTTCATGCTGACAGGGGAAGCTCAACCCAGTGTCTTCAGGGGATACTGAAAGGCGAGTTCTGCTCAGGGACCTAGGATTTGATGTTCTTCTCCTCCCGGATTTGGAAGATTCCATCCTAACAGGACCCAGCATGTATTCATTTCCACATTAATCAGCAATGGTTCTCACTGCCTGCGTTCACCTTTCCTTATACAATGAGCCGCCTCAGTAGGCTGGGGGTGAGGGTGGAGACGGGTGTGGGGTATAGTTTGGGAGGGTGGCAGAGGAGCAAGAGATGTTATCAATAATCACCCTCCCTCTGCTCCTCCTTGCTCCTGCTGCCACACCCAAGAAATTTATTGTTTTTGAAGAAATAATAATGTATTGAGTCACTGTGATCAGCTTCTTCTGTTTCCTTCTGGAGCCAGGCTCTCCGTATGCAAACATCCATATATATGGTTCCCCCCTTTTTTATTTTCTACATACAAAAGAACCTCTGGAGTTGACCTCCTCCCTACATTGACCACCTCCTTAAGTTGACCTAATTTTCATGGACCAGATATGCACACATTGATATGTGTACATATCAATACAGTAGGCCAAGGCAGCGCCTGTGGCTCAGCGAGTAGGGCACTGGCCCCATATACCGAAGATGGCGGGTTCAAACCTGGCCTTAGCCAAACTGCAAAACAGAAAAATAGCCGGGCATTGTGGGGGGCACCTGTAGTCCCAGCTACTCAGGAGGCTGAGGCAAGAGAATCGCCTAAGCCCAAGAGTTGGAGGTTGCTGTGAGCTGTGATGCCACAGCACTCTACTGAGGGCGATAAAGTGAGACTCTGTCTCTACAACAACAACAAAAAAATAGAGTAGGCCCAGTTCCTTATGTTGACCACCTCTATATGTTGACCAGTTTGTGACAGTCCCTTGGGTGGTCAACTTGCAGGGGTTTTACTGTGTATGTGTGTGTATGCACACACATATATGTGGTATATATATACTATATACATATGGTGTATATACACTTTATATATATGGTATATGTGGTGTATATATTCTGCCCACATTGATCTGTACCATTTTGCCTTTTTTTCTAAATTAATTATATATCTTGGGAATCATTTTACACTAGGATCAGAAGAAACTACGTACTAGTTCCAAGGGACTGTCTCAAAGAGACCTGAGAAGACGGGATCACGAAATTTTCTCCACGCTCTTCCTTCTTGGCATCACAAGGATTAGTGTAGCTATTTAATGTTTCTTGCCATTTGCCTGCAGACTTCATGAAGCCAGGCTGGTGCCCGTGAGGTTCCCTGCTGCATCCTCCTGTGGTGCCTGGAACTGTGCTGGTGCTCAGTGAACGTGGGGTGAATGAATGCTGATGCCAACAGGCCCCCTCATTAGCTCCTCGAGGCCTCCCCCTCTTCCCTCCATGTTGGCGTCCTGGGTTGGTATTGAACCAAAGCAAGTGCCTATTTCCCATTAGTTCTAAACAAAGCCCCACCTGTGAAGATCTCCATGGCTCCTGACATGGTCCAGGTTCCTTAACATGACCTACAATGCCCAGATAATCCAGCCCCTGCCTCCTACACTGGCTGCCTCATTCACGCTCTCCTTTGCTCCCTGGCTCCCAGCCCGTTCCAGCCATCCATGCTTCCTCTTCTGCCCCGCCCACGCCACCACCAACCTCTATTTCCTCTGCCTAGAATGTTCATCCTCACACTCCCTCCTTCCTACTCCACCCCCACCTCAGACTCTTCTCCTCGCAATGGTGACATTCATTTTCCTGGTGTCAGTTTAAACATCATTTCTCAAAGAAGCCCCTGACGCCCGGGACTAGGTGAGGTCCCTTAAACACCTGTTCATCTCCTCGGAAGACGTCATCACAAACAGCACGTGTGGCATCTGTATTCTCAGATAGATTGTAAGCGGAGACCGTGCGCGTTCAATACGCCACTCTTTCCCCAGTGCCAAACCCACGGTGGGTGCTCCATGAATATTTAAGGAAGGAATGATGAATGAATAGCATGTTGCCTCCAACCTGAATTGTTCAATGGTTCCTTCCAGCTTTTTGAGTGATTTAGCATCCGTGACCCGCCATGATCCTGCTCTCAGCAACCTCTCTGATTTTTAATCCTAAATTTGGCCTCAGCCAGACTGAAATGCTTGTGATTCCCCAAATGCGTCTTGTTGTTTTATAATTCCGTGCCTTCTCACAGGCTGTTCCTTCTGCCTGGTGTGCCACTCTTGCTGATTCTTAATCTGTTCTCCAAGCAAATAAAGCCTCTGCCCACCCAGACCCCGCTCTGATCTCAGGGTCTTTCCTCTGGGGTCCTTAGCTCTCCTGTACGGCTCATTCCTGTCCAACACCCTCAAACCTGGAGGGGTGCAGCCTCCTCCCTGATCCTCCTCCTGTGCCCATCTCTCAAATGCTGGAATTCTTCAGGGTTTGGACGCAGAGCTTCCCCTTTGCTTCCTCCACAGCTGGGTCCCTCCTCACCCAGGCTTTCAGCCACCAGCTGTATGCTCGTAACTCCTCATCTCTGGCTCGGTCTCAGCCTTCCCTCCTGACCTCCAGATCCGTAATTCAGGTACCCTGGGACATTCCCACTTGAGCGTCCTGCAGGCCTCATTGTACATCATAATGATATAAAAAACTGCAATCTTGACTTCTCCCCTCTTCCAAATCAGCTGGAAAACATTGCAGAGAGATGAACAATCATGTTGTTTGTCATTCATGTATTTGTCTGTTCCTCTGCTAAGGCAGTGAGGTCCTCTGGGACAGGGAACAAATAGTGTTTATCTTTGTATTCCCCAATGGTCAGCACAAAGACCAATATATAGTAGACGGTCATTAGATAGTGAAAGAATCAACAGTCATATGGTTGTTTTTTTTTAAAAATTGAGACAGAGTCTCACTTTGTTGCCCTCAGTTGAGTGCCATGGAACCATAGCTCACAGCAACCTCAAGGTCTTGGGTTTAAGTGATTCAATTGCCTCAGCCTCCCTACCAGCTGGGACTGCTTCACCACTGTGAAGTGGTTGCATTGTATGCCTTCCACCACAATGTCCAGTTATCTTTGTTGTTGTTGTTTTAGCAGGCTCGGGCCCAAACCCACCAGCCCCAGTGCGTGTGGCTGGCGCCCTAACTGCTGAGCTGTGGGCACCCAGCCAACAGTGATATAGCTTTTATGAGATAGTTACGCCTCACTCTGACAGTACTGAAATTCACCCATTCAGCCTTGTGCTGAAAGACTCAAGCACAACTTTCTTATCCCCAACTTAACCTTCGACCATCATCATCCCCAGAAAAGGAGAACCTTCCACCCCTATCCTCCAGGTACCATCTCATCCTGCATGTCAAGATCCATCCTACTCCCCAACTTTCCATGTCTGCCTGAGATTCCAAATTACTCCAAGCTCTGGCTTCTTCCTTGAACATGGCAGTGCCTTCCAAACGGTTACCCAGAGCAAAATCCACATTTCTCATAGTCCCTGCCAGAGTGCAGCTCGTAGCTGTGCAAAGTACATCCAGAAAGCAGCTCTTCCTCCTCATCACCAGGGCTCCCACTCTAGGCCAAGCCTCCCCCACCCTGCCTGATTACTGCAACCCTCCTGGCTGGTCCCCTGCTTGCACACAGATTATACTCCACACAGCAGCCCTGTCACTAGCACGGGCTTCTCCGCCTACAGCTATCCAGTGGCTTCTCATTTTACTTAAACTAAAAGCCAAGGTCCTTTCAGTGGCTGCTGAGACCTTGGGTGGCCTGATTGCTATTACTCTCCTGAAGTCTTCTTCCGATTCTTGCCCATCTTCCTTTGCCCCAGCTACACTGACTTCCTTGCTGTTCTTCAAACATGCTGTGTCTTTTCACTTCCTGGTCCCTCCGTATGGAGCACTCTTCCCCCAGACAGCCTTTCATATATTTCATATATTTCATCCCTTTATAGCTCCAGGTCTCTGCTCAAATGCCACCTTATCAAGGAGGTCCTCTCTGACCTGTTAAAAGAACATCTCCCCTTCACTCATCTCTAGTCTTCATAGCATATATATTTTGTATACTGCATTTATTTGGTTATTTTTTTACTGCATGCTTTGCCTCCCTCTATTCCCCAACCACCACCTTTCACAGGATGGGAAGACTCTTTGCCCTCCAGGCATCTTGTCCCCCAGTGTTCGACAGATAGCTCGGTTCCTGATCACTCACCAACCGGGAATTATAGACAGGTGATTTGATGGGTGTGGTCACTGGGCAGTTGATTCGCTTCTCCTTCTGGCGTCGGTTGCAGAACCAGACTCTTACCACCTCCTTCTCCATGGACAACTGCTCTGCAATCATGGAGATTTCCTCTGAGCTGGGTTTTGGGTTCTACAGGGACCAAAGGGACAGAGTATGGTCAAGAGAAGGGAACTGGGGGTGGAGGACAGTGTTCCAAAGAAGCAGGATAAAATGTATGGATCAAAAGCTTTTTTATTTTTTTAAAGACAGAGCCTCAAGCTGTCACCCTGGATAGAGTGCCATGGCATCACAGCTCACAGCAATCTCCAACTCCTGGGCTCAAGTGATTCTCTTGCCTCCACCTCCCAAGTAGCTGGGACCACAGGCACCCACCACAATGCCCAGCTATTTTTTGGTTGCAGCCGTCATTGTTGTTTGGCGGGCCCGGGCTGGTTTCAAACCCACCAGCTCAGGTGTATGTGGCTGGCGCCTTAGCCCGCTGAGCCACAAGTGCTGAGCCAGGATCAAAAGCTTTAGTCACATCTAGGATGGAATATTGGGTTTATCAGTTATTTCCTGGGTGTCCTCAGGAAAGATGCTTAACCTTTCTGAGCCTCGGTCTTATCATCTATAGAACGAGAATAATCATGCCTACCATATAGGATTATTGTGAGGATTAAATGAAGAAATGTATGTATACTACCAAGTGCAAGGCCTGCTACAGAGTATAGGTTTCATAAAGGTAGCAGCTCTTCCCCTACTTCTTCCTCCAGGAGCACATGTGAGGAGAGGAGCCTGGGGATGAATTATGTGCGGTGGGCAGAATCTCCAGAACCCGTGTTCCTCCATGCTCCTTCCTCGTGCCCCGATGTCCCTCTCCCTGGTCATTTCTTCTTGCTCTCCTACCTCAAAATGGGAAATGAGAAAACTAAAACATGGAGACCCACTAGGACCTGGGACAGATATAAGGTGGCCACTCCCTTATTCTGGCCTTTGATTTTGGCCCCTTGCTCTCACTCCTAGACCCTTCCTTAACTTCACCACTCTACTTTTAGGTGGAGAAGCCTAAAAAGAAGGAAAAACTAATTCCTGTCTTCCTGCCAGCAGGATGTGGCTACCAAGTCCTCAAGCCAGATGCCTTGGGGATCTGCTGCGGCCCTTCAGAGGCACCTGGTACCAATGGAGGCTCTGTCAGGGGGGAGCTCAGGGACCCTGACTAGAAGCTGTTTAGAGCACACCTTTTTCTCCCTTTTCTCTCCCCTGGCTCCTACGGGACTCATAGCTTCCACATACCGGCTCAAGAATAAGCTTTTGCTACAAGTTCAAAAAAATGTGCAGGCACAATATGATTACAAGTATTTGTGCATGGAAAAAAGGAAGAGAAGGAAATGCACTCAGAAGGCATTTGGTGGTGGGTTTTTTCTACTTCCTCATACTTTCCAAATTGTTTACAATGGGGATTTATCACATTACATTTCTAATTAGAAAAACACAAAATGTGTCACATAAAAAATAGACTTTTGTTGTTGCTGTTGAGACACATTGCCCAGGCTAGTGTGTGCTGGCATCAGCCTAGATCACAGCCACGTCAGACTCCTGGGTTTAAGTGATCCTCCTGTCTCAGGCTCTCAGGTAGCTGGGACTGCAGGTGCCCACCATGACACTTTGCTAATTTTTCTATTTTTAGATGAGATGGAGTCTCACTCTAGCTCAGGCTGATCTCTAACTCCTGAACTCAAGCAATCGATGCACCTCATCCTTTCAGTGTGCTAGGATTATAGGCATGAGTCACCGCGCCTGGCCTAGAAAATAGACAATTTATACACAATGCCTTGGCTTTGCTCCCTACACGGTCTTCTGGGACCCCAGATCCCATTCTTTAATTCTCCCAGTGAGGAAAACAATGGGCCCTAAATAAATGTCAGGGCAAGAAGGGTCAGTGGGGGAAGAAGTTCCTGGAACCCGGGAGGAAGGGCAGCCTTTCCCTCAAATACCTGGGCGCCTGGCGAGGGACAATGTACTTTCCAACCATTTCCCAGGGCGGGAGTGAGGTGGAGGGGTTGATGCCGGGAGTGGGGATGCAGCCCGGCCCACCTGTGTGAGGCAGCCCACCCGCTTCTACCCAAAGAGCTGCTCACATCTTGAAACCTCTTCTCCAGAGTCAGGCGGATGTTGGTCTCAATGCTGGTCCGTTTCTTCCTCTTCCTACCAAATACTTCGCTGAGGGTGGGATAAGAGCTGGGCGTGCTCCCCGAGGGGTCTGATGGAGAGGACTCTGTAGGGAAGCGAGGAACAAAGGAGGCTCAGAGAAGGGGACAAGAGGCCAGTCCAGGGCCTGCTTGATGGACTCGAGGTCCAACAGCCCCTCCCAGTGGGCTCTGTGGTGGCATTTTCAGGAGCAGCCCCACCCCCAGCAAGGGACCCAGAACACACTGAACGTCCTGCTTCTTGGTGCTCTGGGCAAAGGTCCTGCCTGACCTGCACCGCAGCCCGCCCAGTGTTTGCAGTCATGGTTCAGGGGTGTCCAGACATCAGCGGCATGCGTGGGTGTGAGCGGGTCCTGGCAGGGCTCCTACGAGCAACCCTTCTGAGCCGGTTTTTTACAGATATGCCTATATGTGAATGCTGAGTAACATGTGAAAGGGGCTTCTGAACCAAAAGCCATTTGGAGCCACTTGGTGGCAAAATGTTGGTGCTGGAGCCATTTTCTTGTCTCCAAATGAGACTTTTGACAGTCTCATGCTATTGCCACTTGTTTCTTGTGCAAATGTTGGCTACGTCTGTATGATCCACAGGAGGAATATCCCTTAGGAAGGACTCAGACTTGAACATCAGAGGGGGATCATTCAAGAAATGATCTAGGAGGCTCTTTCCCAATGAGCCCCAACCCTCTGATCACTTCTGTCACTTTGGTGCTTTGATAAAAGTTGTCTAAGGGATAGTCTGTTAGGAGAGTGTCTTTGCCCACTCCCCTGCTGCTGCATAGAGGGCCTTCTGCTGGGATCACACCACTGGCTGCTCAACCTGCCCCTCTCCCCTCCACAGCAGCCACTAATCCTCAGGTATCCACTGGACAGAGTCCAGCCCTGGGGACAGGCTCACTCCCACCCTCTTCACCTTGGCTGGTGCTTCTTGACCAGGAGTAATTATACTCCACCACCTCTCCCCCTGGAGATATGTAACAATGTCTAAAGACATTTGGGAGTGTTTCAACTGGGGGCAGTTAGTGGATAGAGACCAGCAATCCTGCCAAACACCCTGCAATCCAAAGGCCAGACCCCCACAACAAAACATTACATGGCCCCCAAATATCCATAATGCTGAGGTTGAAAAACCCCATCCTAACACCAAATTCATCTATTCATCATTCCAAAGGCTTCTTCCCCTGGTTGACAGCCTTGACCTCCAGGAAAGCCCCCCAGCCACCATGACCTCGCTGAAATCTCCTGTAAATCCCACTTCTATTGTAAGGCTTTCCCGACCAGTCTGGATTGCAGTAACTGCCTGTCCACTGAACACCTACTCAAGAATTTATAGCAAATTATTATTTTATTATTTTATTTTTTTTGCAGTTTTTGGCAGAGGCCGGGTTTGAACCTGCCACCTCCAGTATATGGGGCCAGTGCCCTTCTCCTTGAGCCACAGGAACCACCCTAATAGCAAATCATTAGGAAAGACCTTGTGTTGTGCCTATGATCTCCCCTCCCCTGTGAGACCTCAGAGGGTCAACTGCCCTATCTCCTTGATAGGCAATTTGGGTAAGGATATCTGCTCTGTAGACCCAAATGTTGACTCTGAGCTGCCCTAAAGTCTATGCTGGGTAGGTCTGGAGTAGAGTATGGAATAGGGGAGGGGGACAAATCTTCACGGCCACAGACCTAAAGCCGTGTCCTGCAAAGGGCTTTCTCAATAATAAAGCTGATGCTTAAACGGGCAAGGGCTTAAAGGGCTTAAAGGGGAAGGGAGGGGGTGTTGGGGTGGAGGGAAAGTAATTGGTGGGGCCACACCTATGGTGCATCTTAGAAGGGTACAGGCGAAACTTACTAAATGCAGAATACAAATGTCATCATACTAAGAAAATGCCATGAAGGCTATGTTAAACAGTTTGATGAAAACATTTCAGATTGTATATGAAACCAGCACATTGTACCCCTTGATTGCACTAATGTACACAGCTATGATTTAATAAAAACAAAACAAAACAACAAACAAAAAAATCTATAGATTTGAAAGTATTACCATTTGGGGTCCTATGAGTAGTCTTTAGTAATCAAATTCTATCTGTCACCATCAGGGCAGTGGCTTTTGTAATAAAAATTTTCTTTTTAAATAGTCAAATAAATAAAGCTGATGCTTTCATCTCCACTTGCCTGTCTCTTGTGTCTTATTTCTCACTTGGTCCCAGACTCAGGAGGAGAAGAAAAGGGTGTTATGCATCAGCCCAACGCCATCAGATAACTAGCCCTTCCCCTCCAGAGTCCTCTGAGGCTCCTCCCATCCTCATTTCCCCAAGGCCTACCTGCATCATTCAGCCACTTCTCCAGCAGTGGCTTGAGCTTGCACATGTTCTTGAAGCTCAGATTGAGGGCCTCAAATCGCGAGATGGTAGTCTGGCTGAAGTCATTACCATACAGCTTCCCCATTGCCAGCCCTACATCTCCCTGTGCAAGGGGACCGAGAAGGGGGGACATGAGATAGGCTCCTCCTCTTCTATGCACACTCCCCCACCATGCTAGCACCTATCACATACCCAACCAGAATCTCCTAGCATTCACCCAGGCCCTCAGCTTCTTTCCAAGTCTTCTCCCTCTAAGATGAAAAAATTGATTTATTCTCTCTCTAGACTCCGTGTAGACCATGTCTATGTGCTCAGGAGAGCCATCCCCTTGCCTGACTCTTATTCTTCTCACCTCCACCAGCAATTTCCTCAGTTTCCCTACCAATGGCAACTATGCCCTATCCTCAAGGAACGCAGGGACATGATAATCTAGCCCCAAATAAATGGAACCTCAGGTCGCTCTTGAAACCTGCCCTTGGGAAGCCCATTCCCTACTCACTCAACTCAATTTCTTCTACCTCCCCAAACCAAACCTGTGTGAAGCCCAGCTTAATGCGCCTCTGCTTGAAGGTCTTGGCAAACTTCTCCAGCTCCTCGAGGTCTCTGGGCTCATCAGCCCCTCCAGCGTTGGGTAGATGCTTGGGCACTGGGAGATGCTGGGATGCTTCCAGGTGAGGTTCTAAAGAGGATCCTGGCAGCCCGGGACACCCAACTGCCTAATGGGGAACACATGCCAAGTAGATGCACAAAGAGCAACAGATTGAATGACGTTTTCTTATATTTTTTACTAACAGACCAACTTAGAGGCTGACAGATCCCTAGATACATCTGAGTACTATTTTTTCAATGGCATGGAAGTGGAAGTCGGAGTTTCTGTGAAGGTATTGTAAATAACTAAGAGATCTGGACTAGAAACAGCAGGAGCACTCTAGGGAGGTGGCTGTCTGGGTTTTAGTCTATGACTCACTCTTTGATTCTGAGCAGGTTACTTCCTTCTCCTTTCAGGTTTCCACCATAAAAGGAGAGAGTAGGGTTGTTTACAATGATTCCAAAAACAAATCTCAGGATTGGACCAGGAAAAGGTTGTTTGTTTTGTCTGTTCTTTTCCGCAAAGTAACTAAGACGTCAAATAGGCCTTAACTGAAAATAGCAGAGGATATTCAAGAAGTTAGCAGAGCTTCCATAAATTTCAAAATCGTATGAGTGCCGTTTTACTCTCCAACCCATTTTCCTTCATGTGTTTTTTATTTTTTTTATTTTTATTTTTATTTTTTTTTGAAACAGAGCCTCAAGCTGTCACCCTGGATAGAGTGCCGTAGCTTCACAGCTCACAGCAACCTCCAATTCTTGGGCTCAAGCGAGTCTCCTGCCTCAGCCTCCCAAGTAGCTGGGACTACAAGCGCCCGCCACAACGCCCGGCCATTTTTTGGTTGCAGCCGTCATTGTTGTTTGGTGGGCCGGGGCTGGATTCGAACTCGCCAGCTCAGGTGTATGTGGCTGGTGCCTTAGCCCGCTGAGCCACAGGCGCCAAGCCGTGTTTTTTATTTTTAATTAAAAGTATTTTAATCTGTGCTCTCTAAACGCACCTTGATCTCATCTGTAATTGGTACGAAATATTTTCTTGAGTGAATTTTCATAGGAAAATGTACCCTTAAACCTAGAACCATCTTGTGTCCAGTGGGATCAGGAATGAATCCAATCTTGAGGACACTGCCCATCACATAGATGGAATCCAGGTACTATGTCCAGCTCAGATGCTACTGCGCATGTGGATAACTTAGGCTAAATTTACCCTCTTTTCTCCTCCCCAGTTTACTCTTTTCCTAGACTAGGGTTCATATTAGTTTTTCTCAGCTCGGCATCTATAGCTTAGTGGTTAAGGTGCCAGCCACATGCACCAGAGCTGGTGGGTTTGAGCCCAGCCCAGACCTGCTAAACAACAATGGCAACAACAACAAAAAAGTAGCTGGGTGTTGTGGTGGGCACCTGTAGTCTCAGCTACTTGGGAGGCTGAGGCAAGAGAATCACTTAAGCCCAAGAATTTGAGGTTGCTGTGAGCTGTGATGCCACAGCACTCTACCAAGGGCAACAGAGTGAGACTCTGTCTCAAAAAAAAAAAAAAGTATATTACTTTTTCTCTCTTCTAAGATAGGCAGCCTTAGGATTAAAATGGTAAAAGGACCAAAGAGATGTGAAGGATTCTTTTCCCTAGCGAAGGGTCTTTTTAGAACAAAAGGATTTGAAACCACTGCAAATTTAGTCTTGTTTTACAGGGAGGAGATGGCATAGACCAGACTCTCAGAATAAAATTTTAGTCTTTGAAACTTCCTTTCCATGAATTTATTTGTTCATTTCACAAATGCTTATTGAGTTCTCTGCTATACCTTCTCCTTCTCTTCATTCACATCCAATCAGTGGCCAAATTGCATTGATTCTACTTTCCAAAATCTCCTCATTCATCCCCTATCCTTATTCCCATCATGCTAAACTGAACCCTCATTTCCCCTCCCCAGGATGATATTAATGATTGTTTATGTGATCTCTCTGCTACCAGTTTCACCATGCCCAAATATGGTCAGATATGAGCATTGATACTGAATACTTTCTAAGATTTCTTCCAGCTTTAATCTATGATTTTGAGATTCTGGGGAGGGCAGCCAGGAGGAGGTGAAAAGCAGCTCGACTCTGATGTCCTTATTCCTTTTAAACACTAGATGGCGCCCTCCCCTTTCCAGGTGTTTTCTTTGGCCTCTCCAGGCCTCTCCAAAGCCAAGGCCCTTAGTAAGCCGTGAAGATCTTAGTGCGTGGAAGAGACAGTCTGATCTCTGCAGTCATTCCCAACCTTTCCGCACATCCCTCTGTGCAGAGCCATCTCATGCAACTGTGCAGGTTGTTTACGGGGTCACCTAGATCTGGGGAGAGGTGGCAGCTAAGATATATAGTTCATGCCTCTGTCACCAAGTCATGTGCCCTGGCAAAAAGGTGCTATATAGAACCAAGGCAGCTCTGCAAACAGCCCTTCTCTCAGACTTCAGCCCATTGGATCCACACACATCCCCACTGCAGGAGGTGGTCTGGAATAGTGGCCCAGAGTCAAGAGATACTGACTTTGTGGTATGGATGTCAGGGCTGTGGTATTCTAGTCCTGCCCTTGGAGCTTAAGAGCACTTAGGCACAGCTGGTGGTCACTTTGGTATGTCTGGGAAGTTAGCTGACCCCTGGTTCTTGGAGGAGTGATGCTGGGGCCTGTTCAGGGCTCAGGTTCAGGATCTGTGGCATGGAAAAGACTAGCCTGGGTGGGATTTCTGGGCTCTAATTCTGCATCCCTATGTTGCTGGATAAACAGTCTCCCTGGCTATAGCTTGGATTCTTGTGCCCTGTTGAAGGGGTCGGGTGAAAACCAGTGGGCTAAATTCTGTTGAGACAAGATACCCCTAGAGGAAACAGGAAGAATGTGGTTGTTTACCTGGGAGGCTAGGCCAGCCCCGGTTTGTGGGAGGAGGAGACTGCTTTGCTGCTGTGGAAAGGGGAGGAGATTTGGCTGCAGACCTGGGTGAAAGGGGAGGTACAAAGAAACAGAGGAATAAAATCCAGGCCGTCTGAAAGCAGAGCTCTATAACTCTGGAACCATGGTAATTGTCCCCACCCCCTGCTACCTAATCTGGGCCCCTCAACCCACCTCAAGCCTGTAGAGGGGCCCCCATGGCACTGCCAGGCATTGCCACATACAGGTGGAGCAAACCAGACACAGGGATAAACAGAGATATAAACAGGAGTCCCCAAACCAGTCCTCCTGCCTGCCTGCCTGTCTGGAGAGGAGCAAAGGCTAAGAAGAGGCGAATTGCTGGGCTCTGATCCCTAGGGCTGAGGGGACCCAGGAGAGGAGGGGGCCAGGGTGACTACAGAAGGCTCAAGTAGAAGCAGTAGCTGGGATGGTGACAAAAGCCCAGTTGAGTCTACAAAGATGTCAGATTAAACATGTGGGGCCACACAGCTCTACAGGGCAGCAAGCCACTGGCCAGAGGCTCATGGCCAACCAGGACATTCTACACTTGGAAGGAAGGGCCAAATTCTGGGAGCTCCACTGAGTAGTATGGGCTGCACCTGCTCACTGTACTGTCTGGGGATCTCCTACTTCTCCTCCAATAAAGCTGCTCATGAAGGCCTCTGCCAGGTTGGTGGCCATAACAAGTGGTGTCCCTCTTGGGAGGGCCACAGACAGGGCCTCTCATTCTCCCAGCAGCCATCAAACCAGACAGTGGGGCAGGCCAACCCCAATCTCTCCATGCAAAAGGGCACCTTGGGTCCTCTGTTGTCCCCAGGCTACTCTGGAGTCACTGATGTACAGCCTCTGCTGCCATTGACCTTTATGCTTTTTGGTCTCAAAAAGTTGGGCCTTAATTGTTCATTATTAAAATAAATAAGCAAGAAAGCTCTTATAAGGAACCTTGGACTAGGATTTCAGAGGCTTGAGTATTAATAGCATTTCTAAATTGTATTGCATTTTGAAATGCACAAAGCCTTTTCACATACTTTATTTTAAGTAACCCTCAACAACTTGGTGAGGTAGAGTTTTATTATTATTCCATTTTTACTGAGGAGCAAATGGAAGCTCCGAGATGTTAGGTAAGTTTCCTAAGGACACACAGTTAGTGAATTTTCTTTCTTTCTTCTTCTTCTTCTTCTTCTTTTTTTTTTTTTTGTAGAGACAGAGTCTCACTTTATCGCCCTCAGTAGAGTGCTGTGGCGTCACAGCTCACAGCAACCTCCAACTCCTGGACTTAGACGATTCTCTTGCCTCAGCCTCCCGAGTAGCTGGTACTACAGGTGCCTGCCACAATGCCCGACTATTTTTCTGTTTTGCAATTCGGCCGAGGCCGGGTTTGAACTCTCCACCTTCGTTATAAGGGGCCAGC
>CAUYON010042281.1:0-15887 GCA_963573935.1 Arctocebus calabarensis
ACTTTGCTAAGGAGAACATGTTCCAGCTCCATCCATGTAAATATGAAAGAGGAAAAGTCACCCTCTTTCTTTAAGGCTGCATAATATTCCATGGTATACATGTACCACAGTTTATTAATCCATTCATGTATCGATGGGCTCTTGGGCTTCTTCAGGAGAAAACTTCTAAATACAGATCAAAAATGTTTTCATATAGTAAATGAGAAAATATCATGAATGGTATGTCAATCAGGTTGATAAAATATCTCAGATTGCATGTGAAGCCCTCACACTGTACCCCATGGTTGAACTAATGTACACAGCTATGATTCAAAAAAATAAAATAAAATATTATTAAAAAAAAAAGAAATGGAACAACTATTGTGCATGTCATGTCCCCTTTTACAAATGGAAGAAGGGGGGAATTAAATGTTCATTAATTTGTTTAATCATCACATATTTACACAATTGTCTCTGGGCTCTTTGATTTTCAGGTATATCCTTCTACCCATACCTGCATTTCTAAAACTAATATTCTCACATAACATAGCTAACCCCAGAACTGTGAACATATTCAATTTCCTCAAGGGAGGCAAAAAATTCAAAATCTCAATAGCTATCTCAGCCAGCTGTAAACTCACAGCTAGTAGGTGGAATCTTTTATTTCCTTTAGTATATCATTGGCCAATGCCAATAAAAATGGCCTATAAATACTAGTGGAAGAAAGGTGACAGAAAGAAGGAAAATACAGGCAGAGACAATGGTCTTCTATTTCTGCAGTCATGGAGCTATTGTTGATATTTATGACTTTCCAGTTCTGTCATCAATTTATTTTCTTTGCTTTTAGCCAGAAACTTGATTGGTTTTTTTTTGTTGTTGTTGCTTTATTTTGTTATTGTGTTTGTTTCAACTTGGAAGGACAACCTGGAGTATTCTTTTGAAATCCAAGCCTATTGTGATACAAGTTGTACTAAATACAATGGTCTTTCATTATCTCCTGTCACTGAACAAGTGACATCAGGGCAGTCTCTAGTTGCATGCATGCTACAATTCCCTTTATAACTATTAAAAAGAATATCTATCTTCCAGAGCCTGTTCTATACAGTGAGATACATTGGTGGACAGACGTATACTTTTATCTGTCCTTGAATCATTTAAATTTAAGCATAAGGTGATATGTAATAAACATTCAATACTAATAAATAAAAAGTTAAATACAATGTTAGAAGGTAATAAGTGTATGGAAGAAAGAATATGTAGAGGAGGACAAGAGGGGTCTGGAATTCCTGGGATGAGGGGTTTAACCCAGTTTTGCTTAGAATATAGACATCTCCCAAGCCAAACCATTGGTGTAAAGTTTGGACTACTTACGCAGTGGCATTAAGAACCCCAAATTGCCAAGTAGCAGTATCAGTTTTTAATTTGTGAATATTGTTCCAGTTCCAGTTTTAAAAAATCAGTGGATCCTTATATCAAACTTCATGCCAGGAGTCCAGACACATGAGTTCTGGCTATGAGAGAAAGACAAGATACAAAGAGAACATTTATCCCACATCCCTCTGGGCGTGGGACAGCTCATGTGGGTTGACTGCCTGGTGCTGGGAAAAGTAATTTTTAATAATAATTTCATTATAACATAATACTACCTGCTTTTTGATGATTAAGAACGAGAAGGCCAATGAATTGTGTCCCAAAGGTTGCCATCCATACATAGGGAAACTGTAGCTCAATGACCTTTATTTACAAAATATTCATTACAAAATGTTACAAACTATTTACAAAATAATTGTCTATGTACTGATATATAATATTTAAAAATATTAATAGTAAAAAATGTAATATGAGTTTGGTAATTTTCCCATGTATGGAGTCCTTTGGGACACCTCTAGTCCTGAGTTTTACTCTGTCCCATTATATGATTTCTCTGGTCCAAGCTATGATATCACCATATTAGGACAGTGAAAAAGATGTTGAGCAAGACCATGGGTGAGTTTGTGCAGGTATAATGCCAAAAGCAGAGAAGATGGCTCTAAATGTAGAACGTGTGTGTCCTCCATGCTTCTTCCACCATGGGAAGAGTCCAAATCATCAACTTAACACTAGTTATCTGGGCTTGGCACCTCAGCATGGTGATTATGGTGCTGGCCACATACACCAAAGCTGGTGGGTTTGAACCTAGCCCAGGCCAGCTAAACAGCAATGACAACTGCAGCAAAAAAATTGCCGGGTATTGTGGCAGGTGTCCCAGCTTCTTGGGAGGCTGAGGCAAGAGAATTGTTTAAGCCCAAGAGTCTGAGGTTGCCGTGAGCTGTGATGTCACTGCACTCTACTGAGGGCAACATAGTGAGACTCTGTCTCACAAAGGAAAAAAAGAAACAGCACTAGTTATCTAGTTTCAGCTACTGATATATGTTATTGAATTGAGGGATCAGGCGTAGTTGTTATTACTGGACAACTGGGTGACGTGGTACAGCTGTATCAGCACTGACTTCATGGGGACTGTGCTCCTGAGCCGAGAATATTGTCCCTCACTGGCAAATGACTGTAACAAATTAAACAAATGGTTGGTGTGAGGCTGAACAAAATGCAAGTATTTAGTGAACTTAAGTTCTTGATTTAGTTTCTCCTCTGTACAGAGGGACGTTTGGTATACATTGACATAGAACCAAAGAATTCCCACACTTGAGGCCCACTCTAACAGTCCAGAATCATCCCACTTCCCCAAACTTGGTAAGAACCAATCCTCTAATCTCGTGCCCCCTAAGTTCTTAAAAAAATCTAATCTTGTCCAACTGATTTTTCAATGATAAAAGAGATTTTATACATTTTTGTCTAATGTGGTGACCTCCAAACACATGTTGGCCATTAATCACTTAAAATATGATTAATATGACTAAAGAGCTGCATTTTAAAAATTAAATTTAAAGTTTATGTTAATAGCCACTTGGGTAGTACGGCTACAAAATCATTAACCGTGTATCTTAAGCTTTAAAAAATACTATGAAAAGTTTTGCTCCAGGAGGAGTTCTCTGTAAGTACAGGAGTTACTTGTCCACGGAATGTCAGCTAAAGAATGATGAAGAATGATGAAGCCGGATTCGAATCCAGTTCTCCCGACAGACCAGTCTTCACCCACCGGGTGCTCCAGGCAGAAACTGGACTTGTCCTGAGCCTTTCTGTTCCTCAGATTCTACATCTACTTGGCCATGTGTTCCTGTCAATTCTGAAATTCTCCTAAACATAAAATTCTCTCCTAAAGTTCTCCCAAATGTATCGCTCCCTCTTTATTCCCTGTCATTCCACTTCATTTCAAGTCTTGTCCTTTCTTTCCTGGATTGAAAAGCAATGTCTCCTCCTTTATGTATCAACGTCAGCAGGTGACCTGGCATATAGGTGGCGTGGAATTGTGCGTGCAATTGCTCTGAGACTTCTCTGGCCAACTGAAATGTTGCATCTCTCTTTGCAGCACTATTCACAGTAGCCACGACATGGAAATATGGAAACAGCCTGTTGATCAGTGGATGAATGGATAAGGAAAATGTGTCATTATGTCTACACATGCACATATACACGCACACAAAGTCAGACAGTTAGGTTCCCAAACTCATCCTAAGAAAAGGGCTACATCCCTCATTGCTGAATCTCTCTATAGACCCCTTTGAAGTGCTCCCTGGGGAAGCTAAGCGTCAACAGCAGCACCTACTCCAAACTTCCAAGCACTTTTTTAAGGATGAGTTTGTGAATTTGATTGTCTGAACTCTGATAACCATTCCACAAAAAACAAACAAACAAAACAAAACAGAAAGATTTCCGAAATTGGTTTGAAGTGTGCACTAGGCACTAGGCCCAGGCGTGTGCGAGCGTGCACACACACACACGTGAATACTCTACAGCCATAAAAAGGATGCTATCCTGTCATTTGCAGCAGCATTGGTAGGACTGGAGATGATTCTGTTACATGGAATAAGCCAGGCACAGAAAGACCAATATCGTAAGTTCTCACCCCTGCATGGGAGCTAAAAACATTGATCTCAAGGAGGGAGAGAGTAGAATGAGGCTGGAAAGGGTGCAGACTGGAGGAAGAGAATTTGGTTAATGGATACAAAGATACAGTTAGAGAGAAGGAATGAGTTCTAGTGTTGGGTAGTACAGTAGAATGACAACACTACTAATATATTTAATTTATATTTATTTATATACGATTAACAGCAATATATTGTATATTTCAAAATATTTGGGAGAGATGAGTTGAGATGTTCCCAGTAAAGGAGCACAAGAATGGAAAAGCTAGCATCACATGTACTCGGGATTAATTTGAAACTTATATATTAACACCAACATGCTCACATGAGAAGGAAAACTCAATTAAATTCAAGAAGTGGGAAGCAGAAAGGGGCCGCAGGTTCCTACCCAGCAGGAACAATATGCAGTAGGGCACACTGCCTGGGTGAAGGACAAAACTATAATTTGGACTTTGCCTGACAAACGCAAACAATGTAAGCTAATTATATGTGCCCTCACAGTAATCTGAAATTAAAAAAATTTCATTTAAATGCAAAAAAGGAAATATTAAAATTATAAGCTGTATTGAATTTTAACACTATTTCATTAGAAGGGATGAAATTTTGTTGATAGATTCGGTTCTTCAGCTTCATTAATGTTTTTTGATGATGGCTATCCTAAATACCTTGATTTTCTTCTCATACATAGTATACATATAGTATATGCACAAGTATTATGTCTCAATAAAATAGTGTCAGTGTAGCTCTATATAGATTTTTTATTTTGCGTTGTTTGGTTTTTTAGCTCTTATAAACTCTTTTGGGGAATTGTCATTGAATGTCTGAAAGTAAACGAAGAATCACTTCAATTACCTTTCACAGAAAATGAGGGATTATAATAAGGTTGTGTTTCTGGTTTTGTAATCACATACATGGAAAAAGCAAATGGGCTACTTTGATATTCCCCAGTGGTTTTATTTAATAAATATTTTATTCTATTTTTCTTCATAAACTTCCTAAGTTCTCTATATGACACATTTTTCTATAGTTGGGAAGAGTGTTTATATCAATAAGCTTAAAGAAATATTTTGTTTCTACTATTATACTGAGCATGTATAATACAAATACAGTATTTATGGTTTATGGAGAATGTCATAGTATGCCATATAAAATATAATATATATGCACCATATAAAATACTCACACAAATGCCTAACACAAAGTACTTCTCTGGAAAGAAATGTTAACCATTCCTCATTAGTAGCTGCATCCAAACATATATTTTGTCGTTTTTCCCTTCATATTTCAAAATTTCTACTTCAATACCATTAATAATTTTAATATTTTTAAAAGAGATATTCTCTGGAAATTTTTGAAAGTTTGGATAGAAAATTTGAATATTTAATGTCATTTTGACATATATATATATATATATATATATACACCCCAAGAAATATTAGATTCTTGTTATTGTTGTTTGCATTTGTTGAGAAAAAACTTCAAGGTTTTCCAAAACTGTTTTTCTCCATTTCACTCCAGACCTAGAATTAGATGAGCAATACATCTTGGTTCATTGCACAAACTCGTTATTATCAGTATTTGGTTCGGTTAGTCATTTATTAGTTTTAATAAATATAATAATGTGATAAAACGAAAATCTGCCTCATTTTGCCAGGTATGTCTATGTTTTAGTTTAAGCTACTTTGATGTTTTCTTTATCATATTTTTATATTATGATTTTTGCTTTTTTGTTATCTTTTATTCCACTTCTATTGTGTTTATACTATAATTATATTTTAGTATTTTTAGATTCACATTGAACTCATTCATTACAATGGTTTCTACTTTTCTAACAAATATTTAAGGCTGTAAGTTTTCCACAAAACCCTTATGATCTAGTTCTTATAAGTCCTACTTTCAAAATAATTTATTTTTAGGAATTTATAATCAGCTTCATTTAGATATATCTTACAGGCAATAACAGTTATTAATTTTAAGAGAATTGCATTACAAATTTCTGAAGAAATACATGGTATGTATTATGTAACTATCACCGCAATCAAGATATAGGCTACTTCCATAGCTCCAAATAGTTACCTCATGCTCTTTGCACTAAATCTCCTCCATACACTCATTCAAACCCTGACAATCTTTGTTAAATTCGTCTTTTCTGGAATTTCATATAAATGGAAATTTATAGTATGTGACTTTTTTATTTCTCTTAGGCTTCTGATACTTTTAGCATAATGCTTTCATTGTAAATAAATTTGTTCCATTTGCACATTTATGTCATCACCTGTTGATGGACATTCGAGTTTAGAGCACATGATAATTATGAATAAATCTTTAAGAAATTCATGTACACATCTTTGAGTGGACATATCAGTACATTGTCATTTCTCTTGCATGGATACCTAGGTATGAGACGGTCAAGTCACTTGGTAACTGTGCCTTTATTTACGTCTATAAGAACTTCCAAAGTGTGTTCCACGTGAAATTCATGTCAGCATTTTATGACAGCTCCAGTTTTTCTACATTCCTATCAACCCTTGATATTGTCGGTTTCTTTAATTTTAGCTTGTTTATAGTGCAATTTCATTGTACTCTAATCTGCATTTCCAGGGTGATTAATGCTATTGAACATTTTTTTTTTTGATACAGAGTCTCATGCTGTTGCCCAGAGGAGAGAGCCGTGGCATCAGCCTAACTCACAGCAGCTTCAAACTCCTAGGATCAAGTGATCCTCCTTGCCTCAGCCTCCTATAGCTGGGACTACAGGTACCTTCCACAAGGCGTAGCTGGTGTTTTCTATTTTTAGTAGAGAGGTAAGTCTCTATCTTACTTAGGCTTGTCTGAAATGCCTGGGCTAAAGGGATCCTCCCAACTTGGCCTCTCAGAGTGCTAGGATTTACAGGACTGAGCCTCTGTGGCTGGCCTTGAACATCTTTTTACATGTTTATTCAGCATTTATATATCTTCTTTTGTGAAATGTCTGCTCAGAACTTTTCCTATTATTGCAACTAGATTGGTTCTCTTATTATTGAGTGGTAAGAGGTCTTTATAAGTATAAATCTAAGTATTTTATTATATATTTGCTTTTAAATAATTTCTCTGAGTTTATGACTTGCATTTCCACCTATGGATAATGAGCACTTGAAATGTGGCTAGTGTAATGAGGAAGCAAATTTTAACAATTTAACTAAATTTAACTAAATTTAACAATTTAACTAAATTTTATTTTAGTTTAATAATACCAATATAAATACAAAAAGACTCAATATGGATGGCCACTACCACATTGGAAAGTATAGAACAATTATACATTTAATCCCCAAGCTGATAAATAATTCTTTTATACTATTCAGTTTCAGAGTTGTTTAATTTCTACAACTTTTCTGTTTGAAGATTTAATTATCAATACATTTTCCTCCAAAAATGTGGAAATTATTTGTATTTTTATTTTATTATTTGTATTTGTATTATTTGAACTTCTATCTCTGTTGGATTAGTGAGTGAAATCAGTCTTCATATTTTCTATTTTGAAAATTAAAAAAATTATGGTCTTTTATGGCCTAGTATTTGATAAGTTTTCATTACTGTTTAATGCTTATTAAAATCTATATATTATATAAACAAATAATTTATATAAGATACAGATTTTATTCACAAGGTGAAGACTGTTAATTGTACTAGGCGAACTCTTTCATGTGTTTGCCTTTTTCCCCTAATTGTATGCCTTACCCGTAGTTGAAAGACTTATTTTGAAATCCCAAGGTACAATGGAAAAGTTTTCAAATTTTAAATTTCTTATCTGTGTGCAATTGTTATAATGGCTGGGTGAATTTTCCTCTTTCTACAATGCATCTGTCCATCCATTCCAATCCTTTTCCTCTTTGATTGGCATTTGCTTGGTGTGTCCTTTTTTGTCTTTTCACCTTTAATTGGTTTCATTCCTCATGAATTGAATTTATCTCTTGTAATCAACGAATGTCTAGACTTTGTTCTTTTTTAATACAATCTGTCAGTATTTGCCTTTAATTTCTGGGTTGCTCCATTGACACTTATCATTATTGATTTTTTTGAGGTGATTCTGTTTTTCTTTATTTGTCATTTCAGTTCATACCACCTTTTTGGTATTACTCCTTAATTCTCTTAGTTGAAAACTAAAATCAGGTTGCTATGCCTCATAAACCTCATCAGATAAGGCTTAACACACTGTGCATTACTGGATTATTGGTGTTCTCACCTACTCTAACTTTACTCTTAATTCTGAGTTTTTGGATACTTAGTGCATAAGTTTGTTTTAAGAAAACAAAATTTACAATTACGTTTGATCTCTTCTCTTCAATCTTTCACCATCTCCTTGGATTTGTCTTTTCTCTCCTACAAGTAGTTCATACAAAAATGTTTTCCATTTACTGTGACATCATAATTAGATGACTGAAAGAGTAGTTATGAAATTTCAAATTCTGAGCAATTTTTTTGAAAATATGGGTCTATTGATGATTTGCATTAAATGTTAAAAATTCAGATGTTAAAGTGATTTCTGTTCTTTGTAAATTATTTTTGTCTGTACGTGAAATTCTTACAACTTAACAAAATGCCTCTAAGTGTTGTATTGTGATTTCTTTTTGTTTTTCACCTTTGGTACTCTATTTGTATTTGAGATTTTCCTGTGATTCTTAGTATGAAAATTTTAAAAAGTTGAAAGAATAATACAATTAACATGAATTTGTTCTTTGACTAAATCCAATAATCTTTTTAAAATTGTGATTTTTGTTTTGCTCGTTATATGTATGTATACAGTACTTACTTAAATACAAGTTACAAGTTGTGTCATAATATTCTCAATTATTGGCATAATTTAATATATTATTAAATCTCCTTGTATTTCCTACAAACTAGATATTACCTGCCTGGAGGTTTGATTAGATTTAAATTAAGCATTCTTAGAAAGGGTACTTTATAGCTGATAATATGCACCTCACAAAATGACACAATAGGAGACATATTTCACAATGAAATATTTTACAGTTAGATCAAGTTGCACCATTTGCAGTGAAGCTAAGCTTGGTGACTTAAGATCATGATTGACAAATGTTTCTATTGTAAAGAGCTGGGTTCCCCTTTGCAATATATGCTTTGAGTCACATGTTTGTACCTGATGGATATCTTTGCCAAATATTATTTCACCTAATGTTTTTTATGATTTTTGTACCTTTTGGTAATCCCTGCCTAAGGAATTTAAATATATAATTAAGGCTTTCTCACTCTTTCTCTGTCTCTCTGACACAATCACACTTTGTATATATTTAAATATTTAAGTATCAATTACTGTTTCTTTTCTTCTTGAAGCCCCACTTGTTCTAAATTTGGATAACTGAATTTCCTTCTTACAGCTAGATTTTTGTGAACATTAATGTTTTATAACTTCCATGCTTTCTGGCTCAGAATATCCCAGGCTTATCTCATCCTCACACTGCTGCAGACACAGAATTAGCCATTTCCAACAAGCGACCTGCTTCCTGTTTTATGAATGATATTCAGAAATTTTTT
Source organism: Arctocebus calabarensis (assembly GCA_963573935.1). NCBI lineage: Eukaryota > Metazoa > Chordata > Mammalia > Primates > Lorisidae > Arctocebus > Arctocebus calabarensis. The sequence continues at coordinate 9,537 of CAUYON010042281.1, forward strand.
TCCCATCAGCCTCAGTGTTACTTAATGCAGCTTCATTTCTGGGTGTCTTCAGTGAAATATTTCATTGTAAAAAAATCACCGTTTTAAAAAATCACTGTTTTAAAAACATTGCAAATCATTTCTTGGAGGGGCCATGCTTGCCTGCTGCTAAATATTTCAGCTTTGTTCATAAGTAAAATAGTTCTTGTATTTTTTATTGTTTAAGTCAGTTTGTATTTAGCTCTGACACCTGAAAGTCAATTTATCCAGGAGAAGATATTTGGCTTAGACTACTTTATTATTCAGTGATCTTAAAATGTTACTCTACTCTGAGTTTCTATTTTTCTGTTGAGAATTTTAAAGCTGAATTTTTCCTTTCATATGTGACTTTTATGAAAGTAGGTAGGTTTTACCTTGTTTTGGTTTGGTTTGTGTCAAGAAGCGAATTTTCTAAAATTTTACTGTGCTGTGTTTTGGACTTGACATTTTGAAGTTAATCTTTTTAAGTACAAAATGGGACCCTTTCAATAGAAAGATAAGTTTTCCTTTTATTTTAAGACTTTACAAATATTTAGCATGCTGTATCATTTAGTTTTAGATATTCCAATACCAATTATATATATGTTGGATCACTATATATATGTTTTTTCATATTTTAACTTGTATTTTGAAATTTTATTTTTTTGAATTTATAATCTCCATCTCTATTGCTATGCATCCACTCATTATTTATTCTCCCATGGACAATTTTTATATTAACATTTATTTCTGAGTTACTTTTTCATTTTTCTTCTATCAGTTTGGTTAATATTGTTGTCTTTTCCATTTCTCCTTTCAACTTTGATTTCTGCTCCGTTGTAGTATAGCTTATCTGTGCAACTGATTGAATTTATGCTGATGTCTGTTCCCCGCGGTTTCATGGTTGGCATACTTTGGGAGTGTTTCTTCAGCTGATAAGTTTTAATTCTAGCTTTGTCTTTCCTCCTCATAAAAACTTTCTGCTGAATAATGCTCTCCTTTTACCATTGCTGATAAACTTTATAGCATTTTCATGGACCAGTAACAATAACAAATTCTGCTGAAGGGGGATAAAAGTGTTTGTGTGATTTTGTCTATTAGTTCAAGGTTACTTTCTTCATAGTGAAGGATGGCTTATTTAATGCACAATATTTTGGGAAAAGTTTATTTCTATTTGGGAAGGCCATGGCAGCTCTGAAGGGCTGAAAGAATGGAGAGCAAATAAGCCCGAGGATGAAGATTCAGGCTCCAGAAAAGCACAGGCCATTCATTTTTAATTACTTAGCATTGGAAAAGGTTTTGCTCCAACTCCTTCCCCTACAAAGGAACGTCATGAGGAGACCCTATTTAGAATATAATTTATCCATCGTGCAGTAGTTTAGAAAGTGAGGGGTGGAAATGCATTGCCTAAATTCTGCTATTTTCGTTCTATTTCACTCTGATTCTCAAATGCATAGGCCTTGAGGTTTTACTCCGGACAAATCCCTGCCCAGCGCTCCGAATCATAGCCAGTGTAAAGGCAGGCGTTTGCTTCCTCCAAGGCAATGGCAGAAACTTCATCCTAACAGCTACTTTTCTATTTCATCTTTCTCCAACATTGCCATGAGCCAAGCCAAAACCTCTATTCTCGGCTGATCTCTTTTCTCATTCCCTGAGATACACACACTTCCAAAACATAACCCAAAAATCTTTGTGAGGTTTTCCTCTACATTGGGGTGTTTTCCAGTTTTTAATACCATACCCTATTGCTATTCTGGGAGTCCCTCAGTGTCCTAGGACTAAAAAGGTGCTCTTACAAAGTGAAGAGTTTAGGTCCCTGTAACCCCTCTGCAGTGTTACTGCAATTAGTATAATTCTTAAATCTTTGTGAGAATAACTTACTAGGAGTTGTTGTAATAAAAATTAATTCATGATGTAGGCGAAATTCTGTAATTTCATCCTGAAGATAAGTTTAAATTTTCAAAATGTTTATTTCCACAACATACTTGCTTTAGTAGATAATGTTAACAAATACACTTCAAATTATATTTTTCTCCTAGAAATCAATTAGGGACTGAGCCTACAGTTACACATTGGGAAGAGCCATTTTTTTCTTGAGGCTTCAAAGTTAGCAAATTTTGCTCTCACTGAGGCACAAAATTAACTGCTTTTCATATAAATAAAAGTAAAAGTAATATTACCTTTTATATAAATCTGTGCAATTAGATACATATAATATAGAGCAAAGGGCAGCACCTGTGGCTCAAGGAGTAGGGCGCCAGCCCCATATACCTGGGGTGGCGGGTTCAAGCCCACCCCTGCCAAAACTGCAAAAAAAAAAAAAAAATGTAGATCAAAATTTCACGTAGGAATATATTAGGCAACTGAGAAGTCAGGTAACTATTCAACTTTATATTTATTCATTTTAAGTTAAAATCAGAGTTTTGTAATCCTTGGTTTGTTTTAAATGCTACTTAAAGAACTCAAATTCTTTTTTTTTTTTTTAAGATGAAAACACATAGAGATATAAATCTACTAGAGGATGGCAGTAATTTAATATATGTAAATATATGTCATTTTCCTCTTCCCTTCATGCATTCTGAATGAGAAAACTTAACACAACTAGTGTGGTCAATGGAGAGACAGGGATCCGGCCCTAATCCACACAGCAACCCGGGAAATTCACCTAACCATCCCAAATCTCCATTACCTAACAGAGAAAAGACCATCTTGAAGCCTTCTGGATAGAATTCTAGAATGAAAGATTCCTGCAATGAATAGCTTACATTCTCTTGGAAAGCGTCTCAAGGTCAACATAAGAGAAATGTTTATGCTTTACAACATAGTAAAGATTTTGTATGCCTTCTATTATGAAATAAAGAATGGTGATAAGTTAAAAAGTCCGCAGTAAGGGAAGAGGGTTTACGGACCACAGTGCAGTGTCTGTCACCCCCCAGAGAGCCATATATGTCTATTTAATATTCTATTCTCTAAGGGCCTTGGGATTTCAGATAAATCTAAATAAATCAGCTTTGATTTTTCAGACAGAATTAGAGAACCTCTGATTATGGGCCTCTCAAACCTGTCCCTCTTAATAGTGTAAAGACAAAGTTAAGAGACAATTTTAAATAAATGTCAGTTAAGATGACAGCTGAGACTCACACTCAGTTGCGTCTGGTCCCTGCAGTTGCTCTTTTGTAGCTTCGTTTTGTCAACGTATCAGGCAGGGCTTGGATTTTACAGAACCTTTCAACAATTATTACTTTCACAAAGGAAAAAAATATATAAAAATTGAAAAATATCTGTGAACTGATTTCAGGACCCAATTAAAGCTTAAAAGATAAAAGAAGATTATTCTATCTTATAGTCTTTTCAACCCTATAAAACTAAAACAAAAAATAAAAACAAACTTTGTTTTCTAGTACCGCGGCAGTACCTCTAAGATAAAATTTATTAACGTTGTTCATTGGGGAATGTTCCAGAGTTTGATGGCTGTATATATTTTTATGATTTCTTTCTATTCCATCTATGCACATTTGAGCTTGTGACATAATTACAAGAAGGTAGAATAATTCACTATTCCTTATTTGTAATATTAACTAAAGGACTTAGCTGTGTTTTCCATCTTTGTGGGAATAGTTTAAAGGGCACATTGTTGTCTCAGGCATAATAAGATTAGATTGGATATGACTGAAGTAAAGCAGTGAAATCTGTTAGCCCTTAAAATAAATCTATCTTGCCAGGTGCAGTGGCTCATGCCTGTAATCCTAGCACTCTGGGAATCTGTGGGAGTGATTTGCTTGAACTCATGAGTTCAAGACTATCCTGAGAAGAGCGATACTCTGTCTATACCAAAAATAGAAAAATAAAAACAAAAGAAAACTACCTGGGCATTGTCTCAGGTGCCTATAGTCCCAATGCTGACTATAGGCACCTGAGGGAGTCTGAGGCAAGAGGAACTTTTGAGCTCAGGAGACTGAGGTTGCTCTGAGCTGTGGTGACTCCACAGCGCTCTAACCCAAGGTCACAGAGTGAGACTCTTTCTCAATAAATAAATAAAAATTTATATTTCTAAATGTATTTGCAGACATGATTAAATATGTCTTAATTATAAAATTAACACATCTTCACTGACTATAGAAATATTAGGAAATACAGAAATAAAGAAGAAAAGAACTAGCTCCAATTTCACCTTCTAGTTTATAATACAATTTAAGGTTATATTTATGGCTATACAGATCTTAAATATAATCCTAGTATTATATAGAAATGTGTTGTAGCCTGAAAAATGCTTTAGGTTAATTATTAAAGATAACTGAAATTACTACGGGATATTCATTTCCATCATTTTTTATGTATGTACATATATCCACATTTCTACATAAAATTGGGATTATATTTCGGATTATACAAATTTTGTATACTGCCTTAGGGCTTTTCAACTTAGTTTATGACTATTTCCCCATGGGATTATGTATTTCTCACAGGTTTATTATTCACATAATGGTCCTTCATATATCTTTTAAGTTGTTCATTTGACTCTTCTTATTTCAGTAAACAGGGTTTCACCCTGCACTGTATAAACCACAATATAGTGGTCGCATAGAAATGCCACTTGAGAAAAGGCATGGTTTTTGCTGGAGAGCCAGACATCTGGACAAATAAGAGACTAAATAAAAAAGAAACATGTTACGAAAAAGAGGAATAGAAGACAAAGATGTCTACAAAGAAATAGATTTGAAAGTTCCAAATTAAAGATATTAATATATCTCTATTACATTATTTTACTGAGTTGAATTAAAGTTTACTTTTTATATTTTTTAATATCCCAAAGTAAATATTTCACCAAGTTGAAGGCATATATTAGTAACTTCAATATTTCTATTAATTAGTATATTTTATTCAAATGATAAATCTTTCATACGATTATGCAATTACATGCTGCATAACTACTAATAGATGTGACACACAGATGAATATTTGACTAACAGATTAGTTATAAATAGAGAAAGAAGCTCTCTGTTTTTTCTCATTTTTAAAAAAAATCTTTTCTAAGGCCTATTATAGTCTTATCACTAGATTGTTTATTTTTTGAGACAGAGCCTCAAGCTGTCACCCTGTATAGAGTGTTTTGGCATCACAGCTCACAGCAACCTCCAATTCCTGGGCTCAAGTGAGTCTCCTGCCTCCGCCTCCCAAGTAGCTGGGACTACAGGCACTCGCCACAACGCCTGGCCATTTTTTGGTTGCAGCCGTCATTGTTGTTTGGCGGGCCCGGGCTGGATTCAAACCTGCCAGCTCAGGTGTACGTGGCTGGTGCCTTAGCCTGTTAAGCCACAGGCGCCGAGCCTGCTTTTTCTCATCTTATAGCAATTTTAGTAGAGTAAAAATTTTAGGAAAAAATTAATAAATCTTTTTAATAAATAGATGTTTGTCAATTAAGATCACCCTTTTAGTTAAACAGAATAAGGGGACAGAACTAGGAATTGATCCAAAACATGCACATTCACTCATAAAATGGTCTGCAATGCAGCTGTATGGGATGCAAAAAGAAATTATCAGGTTCCAAAAGGAATGATGTGAGGAGAAGAGAAGAAAATCTGTTTATGAATTTTATTAGAAATTTCATTGGATTTATTTACTTATTTACCCTGGTTTTCTGGCTGTCAAAGTACTGGAATGTAAAAGATAAAATCATTGTCATCAGGTTTTAAAAAACTTTGTATGAATACAGTAAAGACAGTAAATCTTTAATATTCATGAATCATTGGTGGACACCTTAAAATTCATATTGGACATGAAACTGTGCACAATGTGGGCATGGAACTGAGATTTTCTTTATGAACAGGTGATTAAACCATGCTTGGATCTGTGGAAATGTGAAAGATAATGCGTGCCCATCTGCGACAACCTGGGTACACACAACTTAAGTCAGGGACCCGAGCAGCAGCATCACAAAACTCGGCCAATGAAACAAATCCATGTCCACCAGAACCTACCCGGCCAAGTAATTTACAATATGTTATTTTGAACATTTAGAAAGGATCTTTATAGGTCACTGCAATCACATCTTCCCATGTGACAAAATAAATGTTAAGTATGAAAATATAGAGTCCAGGAGGCTTGGCACCTGTGGCTCATGCGGCTAAGGTGACAGCCACATACACCTGAGCTGGCGAGTTCAAATCCAGCCCAGGCCCACCAAACAACAATGATGGCTGCAACAACAACAAAAAAATGGCCAGGCGTTGTGGTAGGTGCCTGTAGTTCCAGCTACTTGGGAGGCGGAGGCAAGAGACTTGCTTGAGCCCGGGAATTGGAGGTTACTGTGAGCTTTGATGCTACAGCACTCTATCCAGGGTGACAGCTTGAGGC
>CAUYON010042287.1:0-12826 GCA_963573935.1 Arctocebus calabarensis
AAAATGAAAGTTGAACTAGGAATGCAGGGTCACCATATTGTACAATTGCCAAATTCTGTGTGGATAGGCCCTCCCTCTGGAGTTGTGTGACAAGGTCTCCCTCCTGGGGTGTTTGGCTCTTTTTTTTTTTTTTTTTTTTAGAGACAGAGCCTCCAGCTGTCACCCTGGATAGAGTGCTGTGGCATCACAGCTCACAGCAACCTCCAATTCCTGGGCTCAAGCGAGTCTCTTGCCTCTGCCTCCCAAGTAGCTGGGACTACAGGCGCCCACCACAACACTAGGCCATTTTTTGGTTGCAGCTGTCGTGTTGTTTGGCAGGCCCGGGCTGGATTCGAACCCCCCAGCTCAGGTGTACGTGGCTGGCACCTTAGCCCGTTGAGCCACAGGCACTGAACTGGGTGTTTAGCTCTTAACCTAAGGACAGTGGGCAGTTATAAAGGGCTTTTAATTAGGGTGGAGACTCTGGAAGCTGGCATTAGGAATGAGTAGATGGGATAGAGCTAAAAAGGAGAAACCAGGGAGGAGGCAAGGGACTACAAGAGTTGGCTCAGCACCTGTGGCTCAGTGGGCTAAGACACCAGCCATGTACACCTGAGCTGGCGGGTTCGAATCCAGCCCGGGCCGCCGAACAACAATGATGGCTGCGACCAAAAAATGGCCAGGTGTTGTGGCGGGCACCTGCAGTCCCAGCTACTTGGGAGGCAGAGGCAAGAGACTCGCTTGAGCCCAGGAATTGGAGGTTGCTGTGAGCTGTGATGTCACAGCACTCTATCCAGGGTGACAGCTTGAGGCTCTGTCTCACAAAAAAAAAAAAAAGAGTTGGAGTTAGGGGTTGTGGAACTGGAAGTATAGAGAGTTTGAGCTTAGAATGAATAGGAGGACTTGAGGTGTAGATGAGGGATAGAGGAACTAATGAGGCCCTTTAAAAAACAAAATAAACAGGGGTAATGATTCTTGTGGTTCCCCCCATGCGCATGATATTCAGAAATCTTTCTTATTAATCTAACAGCAAAACAAAACAATATAAACAATATAAAACATTGAAAACAGTACAGAAGTGTATAGAATTTATAACATTTTCACCTGGGCTGGACATCTGTGGTTAAATGGTTAGAACAGTGGTGGCAGGTTCAAACTTTGTCCAGGCCTATTTAAAAAAAATTTTTTTTCACCTTCTTTCTGCTCCTTTGAGCTGCCTAAAACTATAATTATTTGGTGTAACCTCCATATTTCTGTGTGTTTATTTGTTTTATGTATATATTAAAATCTGTTGTATATACGCTTACACAAAGTTTAAAGTGGAATTATATTTGACTTTTTTTTTGAAACAGTCTCAAGCTGTCACTCTGGGTAGAGTGCCATAGCATCACAGCTCACAGAAACCTCAACCTCTTGGGCTTAAGCGATTCTCTTGCCTCAGCCTCCCAAATAGCTGGGGCTACAGGTGCCCACTACAACACCTGTCTTTTTTTGTTGTTGTTGCAGTTGTCATTGTTAGTTTAGCTGGCCCAGGCTGGCTTTGAGCCTGCCAGCTTCCGTGTGTGTGACCAGCACTCTACCCACTGAGCTACGGGTACCGTCATAAAGTGGAGTCATATTCAGCATCTTTTTTTTTTTTTTTACAACTTTATTTTTTCATATATCAGTACAATTTTGCCTTAATTATTTCTTAGTGGCTACTCAGCATTCCATCAGCCAAACACACCATAATCTAATCACCAGCTAATTGACAGTCCTTTAAGATGCGTTAAGTTTTTCACTGTTCTCAGCAATAGTGAAATGAGCATTCTTTTTGTCTCTGTACTGTGTAAACACAGCCTCAGAGAGCATTCGAGGTGACAAGCATGGAGTTCAGATTGTGACTTGAGGAAAGTTGTGGTTCTGCTCCCTTGGCGAAGCATGTGTTACTCTGGATCTGTCCTCAGGGAACCTACAAAGGAGTAATCAGGATGGCAGAAGTCTGCAGGCCACATTTTAGAGGCAAATGTTGAAAGAACTAAGGCTGTTTCTCCAGATTTTAGCTAGGACGGTTCACAGCTTCCAGGTTTCAGATAAGTTCTCATAGGAGATAGAATAAGGTTTTCCTATGGAGCCCTAGACTGGGGAATAAGACAGACAAATATGTAGAAGTGGAAATTCCACAGACTTGGGTCAGTTTGGGTAGGACTCTATGGAGCTAGACTTTTCTGATGAATAGATTGAAAGAGTAGTGAGTTTTCCCTCGTTGGATGCATTCAAGTAGAGGCTGACAACTGTGGAAGGGCAGCGCATGAAGCAAATTGAACTCTAGAAAAATCATTCTAACTTTGGTTAATAACAGCATTCCAAATGGAGATGGTGAGGGACCAGTATGGGTTCTGTGGGGTGGGTTAGGGGAGGAATTGACTGAGGGTCAGTATGAGGGAGATGGGGTGGAAATAGCTCAAGGAAGGGTACAGAAAGTAGGGTCTCCAGTGCTTGACCTAGCTCCTTTTCTCTTAGATGGCCTGCTGTGTTTCCTTGGTTCAGCTGTCCATTTCCTGTGACTACCTTATTGACAAGGACATCGGCTCCAAGTCTGACCCACTCTGCGTCCTTTTACAAGATGTGGGAGGGGGCAGCTGGGCTGAGGTGAGGTGGACCATGGAGGTTAAGGTTGTGGAGGGAGGTTAGGACTAGATTTGGGGTGGAGGGTGTATGACTATGATGCTTATTGGCCTCTGCCTACAGCTTGGCCGTACTGAACGAGTACGGAACTGCTCGAGCCCTCAGTTCTCCAAGACTCTGCAGCTTGAGTACCATTTTGAGACAGTCCAGAAGCTACGCTTTGGAATCTATGACATAGACAACAAGACACCAGACCTGGGGGATGATGACTTCCTAGGGGGGGCTGAGTGTTCCTTAGGACAGGTATGTAAGGCCCAGGATGTTTTGTAAGAGCTCTGTCAGATAGCCTAGCCTGCTTGGATCCTGGAGGTGTGGGAAGTAAGCAGGACATAACCCTGCCTGACATCTCCCTCTACTTGCTGCTTTGCTCCAGATTGTGTCTAGCCAGAGACTGACTCTACCTTTGATGCTGAAGCCTGGAAAGCCTGCAGGGCAGGGGACTATCACGGTAAGGAAGAATCCAGTAAGGGCAGTGGGTGCAGGATTATATCAATGAAGAATTCATGATTCAGTATCCTTTATTTAGGTCTCAGCCCAGGAGTTGAAGGACAGTCGTGTGGTAAATGTGGAGGTGGAGGCCAGAAACCTAGATAAAAAGGTGTGTGTAGAAGGAGGCCCTGGGAATCCAAGAAATAAGGGAATAGGGATGGTGTGGGGGAGACAGAGGGCTGACATAGTAGTTGTTTTTCCCTGAGTCCTATAACTGAGATCTCTGTTGCATTGGCAGGACTTCCTGGGAAAATCGGATCCATTCCTGGAGTTCTTCCGTCAGGGTGATGGGAAATGGCACCTAACGTACAGATCTGAGGTGTGAAAACCCTGGGATTGGGTAGGGTGAGGTAGGAGAGATAACTCCTAGGGTTTGTGACTATCAAGATTTGGAATACAGAAAGTCTGGGTAGGAAAGGTGGCAGCTCCTCATAGGCCAGGCCACAGCTCACAAGAGGCCTCACCCTCCACCCTCAGGTAATCAAGAACAACCTGAACCCCACATGGAAGCGCTTCTCAGTTCCCCTTCAGCATTTCTGTGGTGGGGACCCTAGCACACCCATCCAGGTGAGGAGCTTGCCTTCTGAGTGACCAACAGGGAAGAGAGCCTGGGGAGGGACTTACTCTTACCTGTCACCTGATTCCTTTATTTCCGCACACACCTTCCTCTCAGGTGCGATGCTCTGATTACGACAGTGATGGCTCACATGATCTCATTGGTACCTTCTATACCACCTTGGCCCAGCTGCAAGCAGTCCCGGTGAGCCCTGGCCCTGCTCAGGGGTGTTGAAGTGGGCATAGATGGTTATAGCTTGGGGGAGAGGGAGGTGAGGGCAGCTCTAGTCTTCGATGCTCTGGGAGTTTCCTACCCTTAATTTTTCTGTTTTCACCAGGCTCAGTTTGAATGTATCCATCCTGAGAAGCAGCAGAAAAAGAAAAACTATAAGAATTCTGGAACTATCCATGTTAAAATTTGCCAGGTGAGACAATAGCCCTTATGACTTAGGCTCTGATCCCTAAGCTCCATGATTCCAACACTGTCACCCCAGCCATGACTCTGGTTTCATCTGCAGGTAGAAACAGCGTATTCCTTCTTGGACTATGTGATGGGAGGTTGTCAAATCAACTTCACTGTAAGTTGCCTTACTAAACACATAAGAACAGGTCTGGGGCTCCTGGTGGTCTTCACTTCCCTTTCTCACCTCCTTCCAGGTAGGCATAGACTTCACTGGATCCAATGGAGACCCCTCTTCACCCAACTCCTTACACTACCTGAGTCCAACAGGGGTCAATGAGTACCTGACAGCACTGTGGAGTGTGGGCAGTGTGGTTCAAGACTATGATTCGTGAGTAGCTGTTCTCTTAGCCATTCCCGTGCCCTGCAAATGCTTTAGCCTCTGAGCTTACAGCCCCTTCACTGCCTCTTCCCCAACTTACTGTTTTCTTACAGGGACAAGCTGTTTCCGGCATTTGGATTTGGGGCCCAGGTACCCCCTGATTGGCAGGTGAGCTTTCTTCTCCTTCACTCCTATTTTCAGTTTCAAGATTCAGATTCGGGGTGATGTGGTGAACTTACTTGGTGCTAGCACTCAGTATTAAGAGAAGATGCAGAGACCCTACAAAGCATGTCCCTGTATGTATGTATGCGTGTGTGTGTGTATATATATATATATTACACACACACACACACACACACACACACACACACACACACATACCCCTAGCAACTGCTCAGGACTAAATAGCTCCTATGGAAATCTTGGTACATGCCATAGAGCCTTCATTCTTACCACAAAGAGGGTCATAGGAGAAGAACTTAATTTTCATTCTTGCCCTCAGGTCTCACATGAATTTGCCTTGAACTTCAATCCCAGTAATCCCTACTGTGCAGGTAAGTTCCCACATCCACTTAAATGTAGTGGTTCTAACCTTCCTAATGCTGCGGCCCTTTAATACAGTTCCTGTGGGTTGCGACACATACTTTGAGAACCGCTGGTCTACACCTAGAGAGACATGTCTATATGGGCAAAGGAGAGTGGGGGGGGCACACTATGTTCTGCCTACATTGTCCAGAAGGGTGGCTTTTACCACTGGGCTTTTGGAGTCTTAATCATCACACCACATGACTTGGAGCACATTGTTTAGTGTCTGTGTGTTTTGATTTTGTAATAAGATAATATTTTAGGATATTGAATATTCAAGGAGAGGATGCAAGTAAAGCAGTAACCATAGTACATACTAAGTGCTGTCTAAAAAATGGTAGCTGTTATATTATATCGTCATTATTACCTTTGTCTAGAAGCTCACAGGTACTTGGGCAGCAGTGGAAGCTTTGGTTGCCTCCTTGCAGGGTGCTTTTTTTTTCTTTTAAAGAGAGAGAGTCTCATTTTGTCACCCTTGGTAGAGTGCCGTGGCATCACAGCTTCACAGCAACCTCCAACTCTTGGGCTTAGGTGATTCTCTTGCCTCAGCCTCCTGAGTAGCTGGGACTATACACGCCGGCCACAATGCCTGCCTATTTTTTTGTTGCAGTCAATTAGCTGTCCCAGACCGGGTTCAAAACTGCCACCATTGGCGTATGTGGCCAGTGCCATAACCACTGTGCTACGGGCGCCAGGCCTGTCATCATGTCTTTTACAGCAAAAAATTAAAAAATCTTAGATCACACAGTATATTCAATTATATCTTTTTATCTGGATGAGTTCTTTAATAACATTCTTGAAGAGTAGAGGCCAGATAATTTCTAGAATGTCCCTCAGTTTGGGTTTACCTGATACATGATTAGATTCAGGTTATACATTTGTGGCAGGAACACCACTGAAGTGGTGTTGTCTATTTTTCTCAGTGCATCATATCAAGAGGCACATGATGTTGGTTTGTCCAGTTACCAATCAATCATGTTAACTTTGATCACTTGGTTAAGGTAATGTTTACCAGGTTTCTCCACTGTACAAAGTACTGTTTTTCCCTTTGTAATTAGTATCTTTTAAGAAGATACTGTGGGCTCAGCGCTGTAGCTCAGTGACTAGGGTGCCAGCCACATAGACTGGAGCTGGCAGGTTCGAATCCAGCCCGGGCCTGCCAAACAACAATGACAACTACAACCAAAAAATAGCCAGGCATTGTGGCGGGTGCCTATAGTCCCAGCTACTTGGGAGGCTGAGGTAAGAGAATTGCTTAAGCCCAAGAGTTTGAGGTTGCCATGAGCTGTGACGTTACGGCACTCTACCCGGAGTGACATAGTGAGATTTTCTCAAAAAAAAAAAAAAAAGCGGTGCCTGTGGCTCAAGGAGTAGGGCACTGGCCCCATATGCAAAAAAAATTATTTGGGCAGTGCCTGTGGCTCATTGAGTAGGGTGCTGGCCCCCTATACTGAGGGTGGCGGGTTCAAACCTGGCCTAGGCCTAACTGCAAAAACAGAAAAATAGGCATTGTGGCAGGCACCTGTAGTCCCAGCTACTCAGAAAGCTGAGGCAAGAGAATCGCCTAAGCCCAGGAGTTGGAGGTTGCTGTGAGCTGTGTGACGGGCACTCTACCAAGGGCAATAAAGTTGAGACTCTGTCTCTACAAGAAAAAAAAAAAAAGATGATACTACGAAGCTATATAAATATCCGATTATCAACTTTTCTCCTTGTTGTTTGGCTGGCCCGGGCTGGATTCAAACCTGCCAGCTCAGGTGTATGTGGCTGGTGCCTTAGCCCGCTGAGCCACAGGCGCCGAGCCAATGCCCGGCTATTTTTTTGTTGCAATTGTCATTGTTGTTTAGCTGGCCCAGGCCAGGTTTGAACCCTTGGTGTATGTGGCAGGCACCAAGCCCACTGTCTAGTTTTAACGTCCATTGATGATCCTTGTCTTGATCAGTTATTTCTGTGATGATTATCAAATGATTTTGTAATTCTTGCTTCTGTATTAAGAGCTTTCCCTTTTCCCCCATAATTATTTAATATCTGTATGGATCTTTTATTAAATGGATTATAATTCATTTTTTTATTAAATAGGTTATATTCTGATGCTCAATATCTCCTGATTTTGTACAGGGGATCCTCTTAATTTGGGTTTTAGTTCAAGCTGTGATTAAAGGCAAGTTCCTGCCTCTCTTTGAACTTTAGTTTCCTCATCTGTAGGGTAGAGATACATACCCTGGGTTATAGGGTGATTTCAGGGGTGGCCCATTCTCAAGAGATTTAGGATTTCAGTCTTTTTTGCCTTCCTCTGCAGGCATCCAGGGCATTGTGGATGCCTACCGCCAAGCCCTGCCCCAAGTTCGCCTCTATGGCCCCACCAACTTTGCACCCATCATAAACCACGTGGCCAGGTTTGCAGCCCAGGCTGCACATCAAGGGACTGCCTCGGTGAGGGCTATGGGCAGCAGTGGTAATGGTGCTGGGTCAGAGGTTCCCTTTGAGGGGTGTGTAATAAGGGACTTTTCAGGGTGGGAATGTGTGGGTGGGGTGTTTAAAGGAGTTTGGGAAGGAGGATCTCCTCAGTACACGAATTGGCTTGTCCCCAGCAATACTTCGTGCTGTTGCTGCTGACGGATGGTGCTGTGACAGATGTAGATGCCACACGTGAAGCTGTGGTGCATGCCTCGAACCTGCCTATGTCGGTGATCATTGTGGGTGTAGGTGGTGCTGACTTCCAAGCCATGGAACAGCTAGACGCTGATGGGGGCCCTTTACGAACAGGTTCTGGACAGGCCGCTGCCCGTGACATAGTGCAGTTTGTGCCCTACCGCCAATTCCAGAATGTGAGTGCGGGCAAGTTTGATCTGAGGGTTTACCCTTTCAACTCCCTCACATGAGTGGGGATACTTGCCCTTCCTTTACATTGAGGGCAGGGTTGGGTGTTGGGTTTTGTGTCCTTTCTTGAGTATGAAGTATAGACCTTGGGCAGCTATTTTGGGCCACCTCTGACCTTGCCCTTCTTCTGGCAGGCCCCTCGGGAGGCAATGGCGCAGACTGTACTCGCAGAAGTGCCCACACAACTGGTCTCCTACTTTAAGGCCCAAGGTTGGCCCCCATTCAAGCCTCTTCCACCCTCAGCCAAGGCTAGTGCACAGGCCCCCTAGGCCTAGAGCAGTAGTAGAGCACTTTGGCTACTGCTCTAGCCAAAGTGACACAGCAAAATTGGAGGCTGTGGACAGTCTTTAGCCCTCTGTCCCCAAGACCTCGCTGGGCCATTGCCCAACCTACACATCCTCAGTGCTTGCATTTTATATTTTTGATACTGTTATACTTGTTTCTGCTATTGTTGCTCTTGATCCCTGATGCTTGCCCCCGGTATCCTCATTCAATAAAGAACAATGAAGACCACTACTTTGCCACTACTCTGTGTGTTTTTGGGTGGGAGGCTATTAGCCATGTTTACTTTTCCTCTCTGAGATTGTTTGTTCTTAGGGATTGTTGAGTGAAAAATTCCTCTGGCGTAATAGCTCCACTCAAAGAAATTGGGTATTCCTAGCCAGATATCTGAATGACTCTAATTTTGAAAATACAAAGTTTGAATTTTCAGCACTTTAGCCTTCCCTCCTTCAGGGCATAGCTGAGCTGGGAACACAATAAAGTGGAAAATGCTAGCCCTCATAAAAGGCAGCAAAGGACAAACAAGGAATGAGGATTATGTTGTACTTCTAGAGAAAGGAACAGGGTAGTTCTGGCCCTAAAGATAGGTAAAAGTCTTGAATTTTTTTTTTTCCAGACAGAGTCTGAATTTCAGCCTCAATAGAGTGCCCTAGCATTAATAGTTCACAGCAACCTCAAACTCCTGGGCTCAAGGGGTTCTCTTGCCTCAGCCTCCCCAGTAGCTGGGAATACTGTTCCTGTCACAACACCTGACTATTTTTAGAGACAGGTGGAGGAGAAGGGGTGGATCTCGATCTTACTCAGGCTGGTCTCGAACTTCTGCGCTCAAGCAAATCACCTGCCTTGGTTGGTCTCCCAGAATGCTACGATTATAGGCATGAGCCACCATGCCCAGCCTAAAATATTGAATTTTTAAATAGCTATAAAATTTTAAATACAGAAATATACCCAAACTTTGAGGTCCCAGTGAAACATATTTCATATTTATCTTTTAGTGCATACCTACTGTTTTAGCATGCTTTTGAGATTTTTTTCTTATCTTTGTACTCTCAGTGAATTCCAAAAATAAAAAAAGAAAAAATATTTTTTTTCTCATTTTAAAATGTATGTTGGGACCAGGCACAGTGGCTTACACCTGTAATCCTAGCACTCTGGGAGCCTTAGGCAAGAGGATCACTTGAGGTCAGGAGTTTGAGACCAGCCTGAGCAAGGCGAGACCTCATCTCTACAAAAAAAAACTTAGCCAGGCATGGTAGTGCATACCTGTAGTGCCAGCTACCCAGGGAGGCTGAGACAGGATTGCTTGTAAGATGATGCTACTGCTCTAGCCAAAGTGACACAGCAAGATTATTTCAAAAAAATAGGGCGGCGTCTGTGGCTCATCGGGTAGGGCGCTGGCCCTATATACTGAAAGTGGAGGGTTCAAACCTGGCCTCGGCCGAACTGCAAAACAGAAAAATAGCCGAGCATTGTGGTGGGTGCCTGTAGTCCCAGCTACTCGGGAGGCTGAGGCAAGAGAATCACCTAAGCCCAGGAGTTGGAGGTTGCTGTGAGCAGTGTGATGCCATGGCACTCTACCGAGGGCGATAAAGTAAGACTTTGTCTCTACAAAATAATAAATAAAATATGTTAGTGTAAAATTTCAAAAATACATATTGTATAAAATAGCAGAACAGGTGAGATCTTTTCCTAGATCTGACAAAAAAATCTTTTTTCTAAATAGGATGTTGTAGGCCAGTGTCTCGTGCCTGTAATCCCAACTCTTGGGAAGCTGAGGCGGGTGGATTTGTCTGAACTCAGGAGTTTTGACTAGCCTGAGCAAGAGCAAAACCTCGTCCCTAAAAATAGCTGGGAATTGTGGCCGGTACCTGTATTCACAGCTACTTGGGAGGCTGGGGAAAGAGAATCGCTTGAACCCAAGAGCTTGAGGTTGCTGTGAGCTAAGATGATACTCTACCAAGAGTGACCAAGCCAGACTCTCAAAAAAAAAAAGGAAGTTTGATATACTATTTGTACCTTGTTTTTATTTACTACATATTTTTTATTTGGGGTGTCTTCTCCTTTAGAACTTAACTCTCTCAGCTCAGCGCCTGTGGCTCAATTGGCTAAGGCGCCAGCCATGTACACCTGAGCTGGCAGGTTCGAATCCAGCCCCGGCCCGCCAAACAACAATGATGGCTGCAACCCAAAAATGGCTGGGCGTTGTGGCGGGCGCCTGTAGTCCCAGCTACTTGGGCAAGAGACTCGCTTGAGCCCAGGAACTGGAGGTTGCTGTGAGCTGTGATGCCACAGCACTCTATCCAGGGTGACAGCTTGAGGCTCTGTCTCAAAAAAAAAGAACTTAATTCTTTCACCTCATTCTTTTAATTTTTTAAATTTTTGGAGACAGGGTGTCTATTGCCCATGTTGGAGTGATGTGGCACAATCACTTCTCACTGTAACCTCAAGAGATTCTCCTGTCTCCTAGTAGCTCAAACTACAAGTACATGCCACCATGCCTGGCTAATTTTTCTATTTTTTGTAGAGATGGGGTTTTGGTATGTTTTTCAAGCTGGTCTTTTTTTTTTTTTTTTTTTTTTTTTTTTATGTTTTTATTTTTTTTTTTTCCTGGGTGTAGTTTTCTACATGTGTGATCATGTCATTTGCATACAGAGATAATTGTATTGTGCACATACATTTTCTTTCTTCCTATATCTTCCTTTCTTTCCTTCCTTCCTTTTCTGTCATCATAGCTCACAGCAACCTCCAACTCCTGGGCTTCAGCGATTCTCTTGCGTGGGTCTCCCGAGTGGCTGGGACTGGAGGCACCCGCCACAACTCCCGGCTATCTGCCGAGGCGGGGCCTGAACCCGCCACCTTCGGCATATGGGTCCAGCGCCCTACTCGATGAGCCACAGGCGCCACCTTGTTTTAGTTTTTAATATTTGTGCACTGAACTTAAAAGCTCCCAGATTTTTGAAACATATCCTAACTTGTTTGAACAATGTATCCTACAACACTATAATCACTGGGAACTTTAGCACCCCTCTGACAGAACTGGATGGATCCTCTAAATAGAAACTAAAGGAAGAAACAAGGGACTTGACCGCCACCTTAGAACAATTGGGCTTAATGGACATATTAAGAACATACCATCCCCAAACTATTGTATATACGTTCTTCTTGTCAGCCCATGGATAACGCTCCAAAATTGATCATATCCTAGGATACAGATCAGACCTCAACAAAATTAAAAGAATTAAAATTATACCTTGTATCTTTTCAGACCACAATGGAATAAAGATAGAACTCAACTACAAAAACCCCTTCATCCCCACACAAAGTCATGGAAACCAAACAACCTTATGTTGAATGACAGCTGGGTCAAGGAGGAGATGACACCAAAGTATTAGATTCCCTGAATTAATAACAGCAAAGCTACAAGCTACCAAAGCCTATGGGATACTGCAAAAACAGTCCTAAGAGGGAAATTTATAAAACAGAAAGAGTGCACATCAACAAACTAATGAATCATTTCAAGGAACTTGAAAAGGAAGAGCAATCCAATCCCAAATGTAGCAATAGAAAGAAGTAACCACAATTAAATCATAAATAAATGAAATTGAAAACAAAAGAATCATTCAGAAAGTTAACAAAACAAAAAATTGGTTCTTTAAAAAAGATAAACAAAAATTAACTAGAAGCAGTAAAGTAAGATCTCTAATAACTTCAATTAGAAACATAAAAGGGAGCTTGGTGCCTGTTGCTCAGTGAGTAGGGTGTTGGCCACATACGCTGAGGCTGGTGGGTTTGAGCCCAGCCTGGGCCTGCTAAACAATAGTAACTGCAACCAAAAAAAATAGCTGGGCGTTGTGATGGACGCCTGTAGTCTAAGCTACTTGGGAGGCTGAGGCAAGAGAGTTGCTTAAGCCCAAGAGTTTGAGGTTGCTGTGAACTGTGATGCCACAGCACTCTACTGAGGGCAACATGGTGAGACAATGTCTCAAAAAAGAAAAAAAAAACATAAAAGAGGAAATTAAAAACAAGATAATATCTAGATACAAGAGATCATCTCTGATTACTACAAAAAACTCTATGCCCAGAAATTAATAATGTGGAGGAAATAGACCAATATTTGGAATTGTACCACTTCTCTAGACTTATAATAGGAAGAAATAAATCTCTGAACAGACAAGTATCAAGCACTGAAATGGAAGGAACAATACAAACGCTCCCAATAAAAAAATTGGAATTTATGGTTTAACACCACTATTCTATCAAACTTTCAAAAAAAAAAAAAAAAAAAAAAAAAGCTTGTACCTATACTGCAGAACCTATTCCAAAACATTGGAAGGAAGGAACCCTCCCCAACACATTGTTTGAGCAAACATCACCCTGGTACCAAAACAAAGGAAGGACTCAACAGAAAAAGAGAACTGCAGACCAATTTCACTAATGAATATCAATGCAAAAATACTCAATAAAATCCTAGCAAATAGATTGCAGCTACACATTAAAAAAGTCATACATCACAATCAGGTAGGCTTCATCTCAGGATACAGGGTTGGGCTAACATACATTAATCCATAAGTGTAATTCACCACAAAATAGAAATAAAAACAAAGACCATA
>CAUYON010042290.1:0-27439 GCA_963573935.1 Arctocebus calabarensis
GCAAACCCACAGCCAATATTGTATTGAATGGAGTTAAATTGAAGGCATTTCCACTTAGATCAGGAACCAGGCAAGGTTGCCCATTGTCTCCATTGCTCTTCAACATTGTAATGGAAGTTCTAGCCATTGCAATTAGGGAAGAGAAGGCGATCAAGGGCATCCACATAGGATTAGAAGAGATTAAACTTTCACTCTTCGCAGATGAAATGATTGTATATCTGGAAAACATCAGTGATTCTACTGTGAAACTTTTAGAAGTGATCAAGGAATATAGCAATGTCTCAGGCTACAAAATCAACACTCCTAAATCTGTAACCTTTATATATACCAATAATAGTCAAGCTGAAAAAACAGTCAAGGATTCTATCCCTTTCACAGTAGTACCAAAGAAGATGAAATATTTGGAGGTTTATCTTACAAAGGATGTGAAAGATCTTTATAAAGAGAACTATGAAACTCTAAGAAAAGAAACAGGTGAAAATGTCAGCAAATGGAAAAATATACCATGCTCATGGCTGAGAAGAATCAACATTGTTAAAATGTCCATAGTGCCCAAAGCAATATACTATTTTAATGCAATACTATTAAAGTTCCATTGTCATTTTAAAGATCTCAAAAAAATAATACTTCGTTTTATATGGAATCAGAAAAAACCTCGAATAGCCAAGACATTACTTAGAAATAAAAACAGAGCAGGAGGAATCACGCTAGCAGACCTGAGATTGTACTATAAATCAATAGTGATCAAAACAGCATGGTACTGGCACAAAAACAGAAGGGTAGATGTTTGGAACAGAATAGAGAACCAAGAGACGAACCCAGCTACTTACTGCTATTTGATCTTTGTCAAGCCAATTAAAAACATTCAGTGGGGAAAAGATTCCCTATTTAACAAATGGTGCTGGGTGAACTGGCTGGTGACCTGTAGAAGACTGAAACTGGACCTGTACCTTTCACCATTAACCAAGACAGACTCTCACTGGATCAAAGATTTAAACTTAAGATATGAAGCTATAAAAATATTAGAAGAAAGTGTAGGGAAAACTCTCAAGGGAATTGGCCTGGTTGAATTTTTTATGAGGAGTACTCCCCAGGCAATTGAAGCAGTATCAAAAATACACTACTGGGACTCCTAGAGTTAATTGTAGTAATTTTGATTTGCTTTTCCATGATGGCCAATAATATTTAGCATCTTTTCATATGCTTATTGGTCATTTATATTTGTATATCTTCTTTGGAGATATGTCTATTCAGATCGTTTTACCAGCAATATTCTTTTGTTTCTTGTGTTGTCCATAATCATGAGTGAAACAACATAAAAAATGGTACTCATATTTCTAAGAAGGAGGTTAGCTTGGCTCAGTTTTTTCTTCCTTAATTAATGGGACTTTATTTTACTTTTAGAGCAATTTAATGTTTATAGAAAGTTAAGTAGATGGTACAGAGAGTTCCCATACAACTTGTTCCCCCACTTCACACATACAAACAATTTGGCTTGGTGTGGTGCATTTGTTACAATCAATAAACTAATACTTAATAATACAGTATTATTAAGTATATAATAATAATACATTATTATAAGTTCATAATGCACATTAAGGTTTAGCTTTGTGTTGTACAAATGCATGGATTTTGAAAGGTGTATAATGTCACATATCCACCATTACAATATCATACAGAAGAAGTTCATCACCTTAACAGTCCCATGTGCTCCATCTATTCATTGTTCCCTTCCTCCCCTTAGAACTCCTGGCATAGGTTAATCTGTTCACTCTCTGCATATGCTTTTGCCTTTTCTAGAATGTCACATAGTCAGAATTGTGGCTCACAGTATTTTACTTGAGATAAGGAGTTGGCCTTATATCCTGTGAACTATTAGTACTTGTAGAAAAAAATGACCAAATCAGATTTTCTATCCTTTTTCAATCTCATATGGCTAGAGAAGTCAATGGTATATCAATAAGGCAAATCAGGATAATAGATTTTACAAGTTATTGGAAGGCTTTAAGATGTTTAAAAATAGCAGGCAAAAGTTTCATTTGATCATGTTAGTTAGACATGTTCTCTTTCTTAGTATCCTGTTCTGAGCAAACAAAGGGGACTGTCAAAGACTAGAAGGTGATGGCAACTATTTGTGTTCCTTCAAGTGTCCACCGTACTGTAATAGTGGCTCTTATTAGTGAGAACAGAACAAAGATCTTGTTCATACTAATGATTCATCCAACCTCCACACAGATAGCAACTTTTCCATAAACGCTTTCCTTAACTATCTATGACACTAACCAGAATTTTAGTGAAGTAATGTGGTTCTCCATTATGATAATGAACTCAAAGAACCAATAGAATTCAAGCATCAATAGCTCCTCTTAATAATCAAATGATAATTAACTTAAGTGCTTAAGAATAAGAATTACTAATTTATGAACACTATTATGCATTAGTTCACATTTTTATTCTATATTATTTGTTATTTTAACAACTTCCTGAGTCAGTCTTTACTACTGTCAAAGTATAAGAGATCCCTCCAGTTCTAGTATTATGAGAATTTAGTATTTTAATAGTTTTTTTTTTCTTTTTTAGAGACAGAGTCTTACTTTATTGCCCTCAATAGAGTGCTGTGATGTCACAGCTCACAGCAACCTCCAACTCCTGGGCTTAGACGATTCTCTTGCCTCAGCCTCCCAAGTAGCTGTAACTACAGGTGCCTGCTACAAGGTCCAGCTATTTTTTTTTGTTGCAGTTTGACCAGGGCCGGGTTTGAACCCATCACCCTCAGTATTGGGGC
The DNA here is from genome assembly GCA_963573935.1 of Arctocebus calabarensis. Lineage (NCBI taxonomy): Eukaryota > Metazoa > Chordata > Mammalia > Primates > Lorisidae > Arctocebus > Arctocebus calabarensis. The sequence continues at coordinate 2,786 of CAUYON010042290.1, forward strand.
TGGTGCTCTATCCACTGAGCCACAGGTGCTGCCCATATTTTAATAGTTTTAAGTTTATCTTGCATTTGCCTTTAAGATAATAAACTCTTGGAGGCTAGGAATTCTTTGTCCTGTATATACACTCTTAGTCACAGTATGCCCTACCAAGTCATAAGTAGAGGGCAGAGAAGGAATTCAAGGTTCTAACTCCCATCTTCCACTTGGCATAATATTATGTGGGTACTGAATATGCACATATTAAATGTATGAATGACTAGATACTGTGAAAATATGTATATGAATGCGACTGTGTGGGGAAAGAACTGAGAGGATGAAAGTGAAGAAGGTGAGAAGCAGGTATGGCTAGAGAAACGAGAGAAGTAAAGAGGCAAAGAAACTATTTGGCTTCTCATTTTTCCCTTCTCCTCCTCTTTACTCCTTTTTTTCCTTCCCTATCCATCAAAACTCTATCCTCTGAAAATATAGTTCTTGAAAGCTCTGAGCTATGACCTAGCTTCACAAATAATCAGCAATGTGGTTCAATCTTATGTTTGTTTTTTACAAGACTATCACTGTAATGTACACAATCAATGCACATTTATACATTGTACATAAATCTACATAAATAAACCATACATTTATGCATACAAACACAGACTAAAAACTTAATAAATATTGATCAAATGAATAAATATAGCCTGGCTGCCAGAATCATCAGAATTATCATCTTCAAAGGGCTAAACTTTCTAAGGTCAGAAAACTGATGTTATCAAATTACTTGGTAGATAGTTATATTACTCAGTTCCTGGGAACCTAATTCCCATCTTCAAAATTCCCTTAGTTCTTACTTTAGATTCACCAATGGAAGAAATGCAAAAAAAAAAAAAAATCACAATTATTATATTAACCAGGTACAGAGTTAACAATTTATGGACATTTAAGAAAACATTTTATATCCTATCCCCTGGATGTGATTTTTACAAATCTTACATCAAGAAAATCATTCTTTCATAGACTTTGGCATTCTAAACTTTCTCAATCTTTGCTACTTAATATTGGGTATTATCTTGCTTTTGTGGTCTATAGCCCATATAATTCACTGATTTCAAACGAGAATGGGGGAAAAAGTAGGTTAGTCAATTGAAGTTTAGCCACTCTAGGAAAAACGAGCAATGAAATAATGACTTTGTTTTTTCTAATGCTACATTTGCTCTAGAGATAAAATACTTGTTAACAGGCTGTATATATGAGTGCTAAAGGAACTGACTAGTTCTACTGCCCCTCCCTAAATAAGGATATAATGATTAAACTATTACCTTTGTTCAAAAACATAAGGTTACAAGAAAGAAATGGATAGAAGATTAGAGAAACAAATGTAGGCCAAGAGAATGATCAAGTAGATATTTTTTTTTGGGGGGGGAGGTAGGGTAAGGGGCTAAATGCACATCATAGAATAGTTATGAAAAGAATACTATACATTGGATATCTTAAGAGATATCTTAATTCTAGCACAAGACAAACTATTAGGAGCTGAAAAACGAATTAAAGATACAGCAAAATACATATTCTTTAAATCCTAAAATATAAGTAATTAGATAAATTATTTATTAAGTTTATATAAAAAACAGAAATGAACTTTTAAAAACAAAAGGGAGGAGAAAAATCTTAACACTAGACTTCCTGACTAGATTGAAAACCCAGAATGCTCACAAAACATTACCAGATATTTTCCACTTTATAGTTTTCAGATTTATGCATTTTATTATTTTCCTATCTATTCCTACTTACACTCCTATTGTACTATTAACAACAGCACCTTTTCTCCTCCCCATAAATGATTCTTTGTTTTATTAACCCCTGAAGATACACTTAAAAGGATGATGATGGGGATTAAGTGTGGTGTGGCTAAGATGACCAAATAACATTCTTTTAATCTTTGGAGCTCCATCTCCAAACTATTTAGCATAGTTTGAGAGAGGAGATAGATGGGAGATTAAGCTTTCAGTTGTCTAACATAGATGAGTGAATACAGAATGATGTAATACTTTCTCCTTTCACCAACCCCTACCACCAAATTACTCTAATTATACCAATTGAAGCTTTATTTAGTTTAACAAGCCTCTGCCCTCAGAGATGCCCAAAACTCTGCATTTCTAATTATTACCATCAATCACTTGTAAATATGTTTTAATTGGTTTGGACTTATCTATAACTATTTGAGTTTTTTTAAATAACTAATTATATTTAGTATAGAAAGCAAACAATTAAAGCCTTTTGGGACAGCATGTATTCTCCAGTTCAGCAAAAGCCTTACCACTGCTTTGTGTCTACCCATTTTAAACATTATACCTAATGGGCTCCTCACGGCAGTTATAATGCCCTATTTGAAGATGCTTTGCTCTGTTTGGAGTCTGATATTAAAGCAAAGGAAGGGTAGGTGGGATGGTCATAAATAAAATGTCAGAGAAGGTCAAAAAGCATGAAGTAGAAGATAGGAGAGGAAGGGCTCATGAAAGAACTTTACTACTATGCAATATAATAGAACCTCTATAGTTGACCACCTCTGTACAGAGACCACCTCCTTATGTTGACCTAATTTTCATAAATGCGACATGCACTACAAGTAGATATCAGAACAGGAGGCCTAGTTCTTCACGTGACCACCTCTGTATGTTGACCAGTTTGTTATAGTCCCTTGGGTGGTCAACTTACAGAGAAGCTCTATTATAATTTTGCCTAGTTCAAAGTTGATCACATTATTCCTGCTTTTATCATGGAATATGAAAAACCTCAGGTTACCCTAGTTCTGCCTCCTGCAGCCAAAGTACCTTCACCTCAACTTGACAGGTCTCCCCCAATTTTCTGCACTATAGGTAAGAAAGAGAGAAAAGCAGAGTAAGAGCTAAGAAAGCAGGAGTTACATTCTAGCCAATGACTATTGATAGGAAAATAGGACATTTATTTTTAAGACCTTCCTCTCTTGCCCTTTTATTATGAGGACTTCAAATTCTAGAATATAATAAATATATATGTGAGCATGTGTGTGCATGTACATAGACACATATAGTGCTCCAAAAAATATGGGTTAGCTACAGACATGAGATGCTGTGGCCAAAAATACTGTGATCAATTTGTATCAGTAATTTAAGAGATTGGTTTGTTAGATTTAATTATTTTGTTCTGAGGTTTAAAACATAAATGATGTTTTTAAATTAGATAATTAAAAATTTTTCAGATTTAGTCTATCCATAATTTTAACTGTAACCCATTTTAATTGAGTCAACATTACAGTGATTAAATTTATAGAACATACATATCATATTTAAATATATATCATTGAGAAAATAGCATGATTTAGGAACTATTTCTACAGACTGTGTTCCATGTAATATTGCTCCATGGAAGCAAATGTAACTTATGCTACACATATGCACACTTCAATGATTAAATAAGACTGGCTATGTAATTTGTAGAGCCCTATGCAAAATGAAAGTGTGGGTTCCCTTGTTAAAACGTTCTTAAGAATTTCAAGAAAGTGATGGCAGGGCACTAAACAAAGCATGAGTCTCTTCTAAGCACGGAGTCCTATGTGACTACATAAGTTGTACACCTCTAAAATTAATTAGGGTTAAATGTTTTAAGAAATGGCTAGGCTAAAAATGCTAAGATGTTTAAATATTTCTTTGAAGCAAGACTTCTCAGAGTTTTTTATATGCTAATGTGCACTGTGAACCTTCAAGAAGTTCATACACAGGTGGGCATGGAATTCATGTGCAATTTTAAATTGCACACCTTTTCAAACTGCACACACATTTTATGGCCACCTTGTACTACACAGCAGTACTTAAATTTATTTAATCAAAGCTCTTTGACTTACTGTTTTATAAGAATCATCTTGTAGGACCAATGTTCCACAGTATACACATTGTAAAATGCAGCTCAGGTTGTACAAACTGGGTGTAATATCGGTTTGTTAGTCATAAATTACTATGTTTTTCCCCAATTTTTAATGACATTTTTTCCATATTTGGAATGAAATAACTAGAGATACAGATGCAAATAGTGTGTATTCTACTGTCCTTTACTATTTGGTCTTTTACCATTTGTATGATTAATTCAGTGGCTAAACATCCCAAATATTTTCTGGGCCAGTACAATAGAGATTGTTGGACTGAGACTATACCATAAGTCAATTTATTTCTTTCCGATTTATCTTGTCAGTTCAGAGGAGGAAATAACATCCTTACTTACCATTACCCAGTTCCCAAGAAATGTTGTACTTTTTGCTGGCGCTGTACTTCAACAGACTCAGGGCACTAGAACTGTTCCAGGAGTTATTGGGATTACGACGCAGTGCATTTAGAGCAAATATCAGGTGGAGTCCAGAGCAATCAGCAAAGTTATAAAGTTTGTCTAGAGACCTGGCTGGGAGGAAGCAGAGAAAGGCTTGTAACTTTCAAATCAATATTCCAACAAAAGGATAATATTAACTACTACAAAAAGCCTTTCTATGAGCTTCCCACTAATAAGGCATTACACAGACAAGCTTCTGAAAGAGACCATTACCTTTTGGTCTGGGGTATATTTCAAGGTGATTTTAGAAAGCAGCACACAGAATTCCAGACAGAGGTTGCAAATTGGCAACCAAGTCTAGTCCATGGTATGTTTTGTTTGTTAACAAAATTGAATTGTTGATGTTTAAGAATGGGAAGATTTCACAAAGTAGCTGGATTTCTAACTTTTCTTGAAAAGTCAGAAGATCTGGTACTGCTGGGTCTATCTTCCTGGAAAACATGATAGGGATAGTGTCAGGGTACAGGCCAGAAAAGATGACCCACTGATAAGTTTTGGAAAATAGCTCAGCCCAGCAGGACTTCCAAAAAATTTCACTCAAGTCCACATTTATAATATTTCTGACAATGAAAATACTATAACCATTACTATAAATATCTTCATTGTCAGGGTGATCTCATTTGCCATCAACTCTAGCACCACAGATCTCTTACCTATTCCTTATTTCTACTGCTACAATTATTTTTCTGGCTATCATTTCCACTTGCATGAGCTCTTACAGCATCTGTACTTGCCTATCTACTTCTAGATTCTTCCCTTATTGCCAATTCATCTTCCTCCTACCACTCCCATCCAGTCTTTCTCAATCCTAAACATCTTAGTGGATTTTAAATACCCCTTTTTTCCCTTAGTTCAAGGCCTCTACGACTCACCCATAATCTTTCCCCCTACTTTATCTGTATTCTTCTCCATGAGTTCTTTGTTGGTGTCAGCCAATTTTATTTATTATAGAACTCACAGCCTCACTGCACATGGCTTCAGTTATTCTCCTTATTTGGCCTGCCCTTATTCCACTTTTAAGCATATCCAGATTTTATTTGTCCTTTCAGAAGCATTTCTCAAGGAAGGTTAACATGACTTTAGGTGGTATGCAGTTTTGAAAAGTCTTTTAGGTGAATAATTATGTATGGGGTTCACATTATTCTTGTATACTCATTGAACAAGGGGGGCTCAGAAAAAATGGGGTTCTATGAAATATTAGGGTACCACAAGAGGTCATTAGGGGTTCTCTAAGAAGAAATGATGCAAAGTGACCAAAGTGCCCTATTGGCAATTTTGATTTGATATGCTAGTCTTTTTTTTTTTTTTTTTTTTGAGACAGAACATCAATCTGTCACCCTAGATAGAGTGCTGTAGCATCACAGCTCACAGCAACCTCCAATTCCTGGGCTCAAGCGAAGTCTCCTGCCTCCGCTTCCCAAGTAGCTGGGACTACAGGCATCCGCCACAACGCCCGGCCATTTTTTGGTTGCAGCTGTCATTGTTGTTTGGCGGGCCCAGGCTGGATTCAAACCCGCCAGCTCAGGTGTACATGGGTGGTGCCTTAGCCTGTTGAGCCACAGGCGCAGAGTCGATATGCTAGTCTTTTAAAGTACGTGTAAAACCATTGTCATTTAATTAGTACATCATGAATTTTCCAAGTGGGATTTAGGGAGACTGCCATTTCAATCTTCTTTACACACATAAGAAAGAATTTTTTTTAAGAAGTATCAAGAATAAGGACAGAAATCATCTCACATCAATTGATCATTAAATCCATGTCGACTTATCTTACATTCTACCCAGAATTGAGTAACTTGGCAACAATAAAAAGTATAGATTTCATATTAAAGAAATCTTTTATTTTTAGTTCTAAAATAATAATTGAAATTAAAATGGATTTATTTTCCTATTAAAGTGGTCATGAAACTGGTGTATAATGGTTTTATAATTATCTACATGCCACTCAGTAAGAAAATGGTTTTTTTTTTGAGACAGAGCCTCAAGCTGTCACCCTGGATACAGTGCTGTGGCATCACAGCTCACAGCAACCTCCAATACCTGGGCTTAAGTGAGTCTCCTGCTTCCACCTCCCAAGTAGCTGGGACTACAGGTGCCCACCACAATGCCCAGCTATTTTTTGGTTGCAGCCATTATTGTTGTTTGGTGGGTCCAGGCTGGATTTGAACCCGCCAGCTCAGGTGTACGTGGCTGGTGCCTTACCCCATTGAGCCACAGGTGCTGAGCCAGAAAATAGTATGTTTTTAAAGTCATATAAAATTGTATCCTAGGCTATAATTTTTATGTTGCTCTGATATACAGCTTTATATACTTTACTATTCAGCATCATTAATATATTTTTCCTATTAAAAACATTAATTAAAGTAAATTTATAACCTTTATTTAAATAAAACCTAACAAGGCTACCTTTAGAAAATTATATCCTATTTTGGCTTAAACCAGTTACTTAACAAAAACTAATTACGTTTGCCTTTTAAGTTTTAAAAATTCATGAAAAGGAAATAATAAAATTAATTTTAAGAAAGAACATTGACACCTCCTTTTTCTTTTCAAGAATAGTTTCTACAAAGTCCCTTTTTGTTTTAAATAGGACTTGCAACTTACCCTATACTACATATCATACCTCAGTAGCATTCATACAATAGAAATTTGTAATAAGATGTTTAGGCATCCTTACATAAGACACCAAAATATCTAGCAGGAAATGTTTAAAAAGGAAAAACTGAAGTTTCTCCTATTTATATCATCAGACTTGGTATCCTTTGTATGTGGCGTGGGAGGGCAGATCATATAGAGGATTAGACTAAGAAACTGGCTAAACTAAAAAGATTCTCAGGAAACTATAACTTTCTATTTGAAACAACATAGGCAACTGTTGGATTATTTTATCTGTGAGTAAATAATCACACAAATATACTATAAGCTTAAGATATAAGAATTTTTATCCAGAGGTTCCCTGAGACTTCAGAATTACCATTATAGTTTATTCTAAAAATAGTTTGAATATGAAAATATTAAGAGAGATCCATTTAGATTATGCCATGAAAATATTTTTGAAAATTAAATTACTTTATCAGGAAAAATACTCAATATTAAATTAAATAACATTCTGTTCATTCTAATTCTTCATAGTTGAAATGATAGCTTAACATTTATTAAATATTTAATAAAACATTCTTATTTTTACAATTTTTAATTTCATTTGTAAACTAAAATCATAATCAAATATCTGTATCAAAATTCAGTATGCATTACTGATATTTATTTTAGGTAGATTGATTCTCTTTAAGTAGCCTTTTCCTAAAAGTAATCATTTCCATGTAATGAGTATTTCCTGTATTTTTTTCACATATACTAAAAAAACAAATATATGTCAAACACAAAGCACATCAAACCTGCAATTTCATGGATTTAATGTTTAAGGCAAGGCATAAGTTATTTACAAGGAAAAATGTGTCAACATGAAGAACATCTGGAGAAATAATACTGATGGTTTGTTAATGTGGCAAATTAAGAACTAAAATGCTAGAACTTTGGAAAATACTTTTAAGAATAAGTTTAAGTCCTGCCTTTTCTATAAAGCCATTCCTGAACTCATGTTTGAGTGAATGGCATGTTTGCCCAGTTAAGCCATATGAAGTTCCTTAAGTCTAGTACTGTATCTCATTTTATTCCTCATAGTATCTAACACAGGTCAATTTTCTGCCTTAAAGCCATGCAGAAGAATTCTCATAGCTCAAATCCTTTTTGTTGTATAAAAGTGGCCTACAAATGTAGGGGAAACTGAGCTCTGATCTTTAGCATGAGACTTGCTTCCTGCTTGAGAGACCTGGAGAATCACGAGAATTGGCATGTGAGTCGTGTGTGTGCAGATCAGAAAACTGGCCTCTAAGAGAAAATGCATATGTGGGGTGTGGCAATAATAATTATTGTAAAGATCCTCTAGATTCCAATGGTCTCTTGATGCTGGAGGTAGAGGTTGTGCTCTGGGTCTGCAGTTTTGCAAAAACGAAGGTAGAGACAGTCTGTCTGACCTTCTCCATCTCCTCCCTAATCAATGCTAATGTCAGGCAAGCAGCTTTTGTCTACTTCTTCCTGTTTTATGACAATAAATATGTTCCTGAGGCGCTCCCAGAGATCTTCAGTTCCCCGATTCAGACTTTGGGTCACGCCTCTTCATTCCTCCTACTAAGATTCCCTGTTCTGTTGACCCCAAAACTGTTCATAGAAATATACTTTCTGAAAGGGGTAAAAAAGAGATTTTTCTAAAGTAAATATTGGTGGTTTTAGAAATGTTCACTACAATTCATTAGAAAAGTATACATATTTGAATAATTATAATTTATAAGATACTCAACAAATAAAATTTCCCTTTGAATATTTGCTCAGGTTTCTTCTGAACAAAGTGTACTTATAGATGGCTTTCTACTCTCTCTGCTGGAGGGTCCAATGCTTCTTTGTCTTTTAGTTAGGTTGCCTGGACATTTCACATGAATATAATTGCAAGGAGCATGGTCTATCAGGCAGCTGACTATCAGGAGCTTGGGCTTGAGAGAGATGTAACAATGAGGCTTGGGAGTCATCTATACAACACTGATAGTTGATGTTGTAAAACATCTTGAGACTTTTGAAGGACAAAATGTGAAAGAAATGTCCATATATAAATGGTCAGGGAAAAGAAAAAAAAGGCAGAGAAGAAAAAGAATCCACATACCCAGTCTTAAAGAACCCAAAATAAGAAAGTTGCAAAACATTGTTGGTCAATAACAGTATGTGTTAGTGACAAAATGAAGAGAAAAACGACTGAGGAAAAAATCCATTAGATTAATCAAACAGTAAGTTTAAAAATTAGATTTAGAGCCAGGATGACAATTTAAGAATGAATATATAGAGAACTAGGAATAGATTCTGGTATATATAACTTATTGAATTTCTGTGGCAATAAAAGGAAAAAATAAACAAAACTAGAAAAGTACCAGGATTGACTTAAAACAATTCAAGAACTAAGACCCCTTTTGTAAAAAAGTCATTTCTTTAATGAGGCTCATCTCGGCTTTATATTAGGAAGAAATATATAAGGCTCAATGAGTTCACAATAAGAAGAAATTAGGAAGAAATATATAAGGCTCAATGAATTCACAATAATCCAATGAATAATGGATTATTTCCTTTCATTCCTTCAGGACCTGACCCTTTACAAATACTCCAACAAACAACATATATTAATTAATTCATTGATTTATTTAAAAATACTTATTGAGCACTATGTTCTAGGAACTATTACGTACCATATATAATGGTCCCTAAGTACAACATACACATGGTCCCTAAGTACAATGGTTTGACTTAATGATTTTTTGGCTTTATGATAAACTGTACTTCGTGTACTGACATAACCATTCTGTTTTTCACTTTCAGTACAAAATTCAATAATTACACAAGACATTCAACATTTTATTATTAAAAAAACCCCTTGTGTTAGATAATTTTGCCCAACTGTAAAGTAACATAAATTTTCTAAGCAAGTTTAAGGTACGCTAGGCTGAGCTATGATGTTCAGTAGGTTAGGTTTATTAAATGCATTTTGACCTAATGATATTCTGAACTTATAATGAGTTTATCAAGATAACCCCATGATAAATTAGGAGCATCTTGTGTGTGTGTAGCAATGAACAAAGCAGAAAAGAGTCTACCCTTGTGGAGATTACATCTAGTGTGGCTGGTGGAGGAGGGAAAGTAGCACAGGGCATATGTAAAATCTGTAAGAGTTGGTATGCTATTTTAAATAAGGATTATCAATAAGGTAGCATTTGAGCAGAGACCCAATGTAGGTAAGGGAGTAAGTCAAGTGGACAACTGTGGAATGAATTATAGGCAGAGGGTATAGTAAAGCAAAGGACCCAAGACGGGTATGAGACTGATAAATGTGAAGAACAACAATGAGGCCAGGGTGGCTGCCCTAGAATGAATGGGAAGGAGAGCAGCAGGAGGTGAGGTCACAGAAATATCAGGGCCAGATCATTAATGGCTTTATTTGCCATGGTAAGAACTTTGGCTTTTACCCTGAATAACACAGGAAATCATTATATGGTTTTGAATATGATCCAACCCACATCTTAAAAGCATCACTCTTTTAGGCTGGTGAGCTGAAAAGAGAGTGAATAGAGAGGGAGCAGAGTAAGGGTGAAATCAAAGACTTTAGTTAGGAATTTATAGCAATAATTGAAGGAAGGGATCATAGGGGTTGGAACCAAGGTGGTAGCAGCAGAGTGGTAGAAGTGATTATGTTCCTGCGTTATTTTAAAGATACAGCTAATAAGATCCACAGAAAGGTTGGATGTGAGGTATGAGAAAAAAAGTGTTGAGGAAAACTCTGTGGATGTGAGGTATGAGAAAAAAAGTGTTGAGGAAAACTCTGAAGTCTTCAGCTTGAGCAATAGAAAGATGAGTTTGACATTTATGAAGGATATGGGGAAAACTGGGAGAAGGAGAAAGGGAGGGTAAAGAGTAGAGTTTGGGTTTGGGATATGCTAACTTTGAAATGCTGTAAACAAATGGGTAAAGAATTTGAGTAAACAGAAAATGTAAATCCAGAGTTAAGGAGAGAGGTATTGACTGGAAATATAAAGCTAACTGAATAAAACATTTTGAAGGATTGGAAGAGGTAGAGAACTTTTTATTATAAAGAAGGGATACAGGAATCTTCCAATTTACAGATGCCAAGATCCTCAAAGTATAGCTTACTTCCTATCCTAGCCCTTCCCTCGCCCCTCTTTCTACTGAGCACCTATTTCTCAATTCTTACCTACCTTGACTCCCTATCCAGGATTACCTTCCTCTTGGTTATTCTATTTTTGTTTATTTATTTCCCCCAAAGAAATGGCTACCCTACTTTTCTCCCAATTCTTTGACAGGGACAATTGACATCTTCTCTATCTTATACAAAGTGCTATGCAAATAAAGCTTATAAACACTGCCCTCACCCTCTCTTTTCAAATTAATGTCCCAAGGTTTCTTTTCTATAGACTCATGGAGCTGCAACTTTTCCACAGGTGTTAAATTGTTTGCTAAGTGGCTTCCAACTTTGCTTTCTGAGCTCTATCACTATGATGCATTGTGGTTTCTTCATAACTCAGTACTTAAGAAATCAGCCCTGGTATTAACCATGCCCCAAATAGGCTCCTTTCCATTACATGCTTTTTTTGTTTGTTTTTGGTGGGGGAAGGGGAGTTAGGGAGCAGCTGGCCTTGGAGAATTGACATCAAAGTATTAGTTCTACTCTAGTATGTCCAGCCTCTATAGTTTGTTGTTAATGTAATTTAATAATCTGCTCATATTCTCTTGTGTTCACCTTAAACAAGCAAACACTACATTGCAGCACTCATCTTTCATTTTGGAGTCATTGGTATTATCCTCCAAGAGCTAAGGGAGGATCATGCATGCAAGTCTTAGCCACACAGAAAAAGCACTTTGTCTTCATGTGAAGGTTGCATGAGAATGAAATACTCATGAAGGGTTGTTATCATCCTCTTTGCCTGCTAAGAAAAGAACAGAATTGAACTAAGTCCTTAAAACAAATTAACTATTTTTTTGTGTATGATACTTGCTTATACTTGGTCCAAAGAGTTTCTCAAACACTAGTCTGATAAAAATTGGGCCACATTAGAACATCAATGGGCCACATCAATCTTTGACAAACCACATTATTCCATGGCCCCATGTAGTTCTAAGCTTGTTTTCCCCAAATGGAATATTTTTCTTCCACTTTTTAAAATTTTTCATAGCTTAAGTCAATGGCTTCTTTTGTAATAGCTTCCCTGAATCTCAAAGACAAAGACCTTGGGGTTCCCTCCTCTGGTCTCTCCCAGCTCTTTATCTGCTCCTGTTATAGCAACAGCCAAACAATCATGCTATCATTATTCAGCTCTGCCTCCCTCTTTAAAGGCAGATCAGAGCAGTAGGCAAAAAGGAGGCACTATGTCTGCCTTTTAACATCCAGTTAACTATGTGGTACACAATAAACCTTAATTGTCTGACTTATACCGGTATTATTTCACTTACAATCTGTCTGTACCCTAACTATCCAATATCAATTATCATTATTCATTATAGCAAATTCCCTTTAGATTATATGTATTATTTCATTTTTAAATGCATTTAAATAATATTGCTTTATGTTCATTTTGGAGTCAATAATACTGAAATGAGACCATGAAATAGAGACCATGAAATAGAGAATTTAAGGACAGAGTAGTTTTCTCAAGGAAGTCAGAAAAGAAATTTGAGAGTGAAAGCAGAGGCAAACTCTGAACCAACTCTCCACTTCTTGTAATTCAGAGAAGAATCAATTAATGGGAAACCATTTCAATTAGTGAGTACAACTAACGGGGGAAGCAATTTTAATTGTAGCTATTAAGAGAGAATAGTTTGCAAACTGCCTTGGAGGATAACACAGTTATTTCAGAAAAAAGTGATGATATCTCCAAACAGAGAGCTAATTTTAATGGAAAGAGATATATCTCCAATTTAGTCAGGGCAATGAAAATTTAACTAGGATATAAAGAAATAAATGCAAATGTCTAGAATTTGATAGGGGCTGTTGAAGGAGAATGGCATTTGGGAAATGTCTGCGAATAAAAATTATAGCACTTTCAGAAGATTCTGGGCTAGAGATTAATTATTGCATTAGTTAATTTAACTAGAGTAAAAGGAAAACCGAGTTTCAGTGAATACAATGGGACCTCTGGATATCATCAGAACCCCATCTAAGTGATGAAAGAAAGAGAGTGGAAGAGATATTGACATTAGAAAGGAGGCTAAGAAATGTGCCCAGAAGAAACTAATTTTAAAAGTTGCAAATAGTAGTTATAGAGGATAGTTTGGAAGTATTTATCAAAATTTCAAATGCCAGTTCTTTAGACCAAGCAAGCCCACTCACTCTTAGGCATTTTTCTTATATACATACTTGAAAAAGTTCTCCAAGATCTATGAAAGAATATTATTACAGAAGTCTTTTTAATAGCCAATAACTAAAAAATTTAAATGCCTTTCAAATGAGAACTGGTTCAATTATAGAAAATATATGATGTAGAAAGAGATTACAAATAAGGAAATGGAGAAGGCTGTAATAAACTTGGTAAAGTTGTACTGGGATTGGAGGTATCAGTATAACTACTGGAATTTTATATATACAGATATTCCCTCACTTATGATGGTGTTATATCCCCATAAGCCCACTATAAGCAGAAAATATTGTTAATTCAAAAATGCATTTAATAGACTTAAGCTAGTAAAGAGCATAGCTCAGCCTAGTTTACTTTAAATGTGCTCAAAACACATTAACCACAGTTGGGCAAAATAACCTAATATAAAGCCTATTTTATAATAAAATGTTGAATATCTCAAGTAATTTATTAAACACTATATTGAATGTAAAAACAGAATGGCTGTATGGATACTCAAAGTATGATTTATACTGAATGTATATTACTTTCATACCATTGTAGAGTTAAAAAATCTTAAGTTGAGGACTGTCTATATGCATAGATATGGAAAGAAAGATGTCTATATGCATGAATTTAATATACATAGGAAATATATTAAAAAAATATATAACTGGGGCGGCATCTGTGGCTCAATGAGTAGGGCGCTGGCCGCATATACTGAGAGTGGCGGGTTCAAACCTGGCCCAGGACTCAGCCAAACTGCAGAAAAAAGAAAAGTAGCCAGGCATTGTGCAGGCACCTGTAGTCCCAGCTACATCTTGGGAGGCTGAGGCAAGAGAATCACCTAAGCCCAAGAGCTGGAGGTTGCTGTGAGCTGTGATGCCACAGTACTCTACTGAAGGCGACAAAGTGAGACTCTGTCTCTAAAAAAAAGAAAGAAAAATATACAACTGAATAAGCTTAGAAGCAATGACATTCCAGTATCAATGAGTACACTTAGAATCCAGGTTTTGGTTTCTAAATACCATTCTCTAATAAAAATAACAAGGGATGACTTTGAGAAATGGCTGACACTGGGTCAGAGAAAACATAAAATGTGCCTTGGACATTTTGAGTTACCAGAAAGTCAAGAAGTGCTCAAAAATGATGGAAATATGTCAGGAGGACACAGAAGCTAATTGGAAGGAGTCTCCAATGGCCAAAGCTAAGATAGTTTGAACAACAAAATAAGTAATAGCATTGGATTATAACTCACAGAACTAAAAATACATATAAGTCAAACTAAATGATTAAATAAATAAACAGAAAAGGAAGAAAATCCCTGTCTTGTAGTAGACTACCAATTAATAATAAATGTAGGAGAAATAAGAAAAACAGAAAAGTACTATTGGGCACCACTTTAGTAGTGTGGTTATAGCCAAAACCACTGATAGATGCTAAAATTAGTATGGGAGATTGTTATTAAAAATATATTCAGATGGTGTCAAAATGTCTCCCCCTAAGATTAATTTATTATGAAAGTAAATTAGTAAATTACAGAGATAAACATAGAAGACACTACCTTATCCTTATGATCAAAGTTAACCTTAGTAGTTATAAGACATATTGACATAATTTACCTTGTGTGATGCTCTGAAAAGGGAATATCACTTCTGTGGTATTCTTACCAAAAGTGGAAAACCTTAGTTTAACAATGAGAGAACATCAAACAAACCCAGTTAAAGGATATACGAAATAACTAGACTTGACTCTTTAAAAGAATGAGGGTTATGAAAGAGAATGAAAGACTGAGGACTGTCAGATTGAAGGAGAATAAGACATGAGAATAAAACACAATGTGGTATCTTGGATGGGATCCTGACACAGAAAAAGGACAATAATAGAAAACATTTCCAAATTTAAATTAGGTCTATAGGTTAGGTAACCGTATTATATCAATGTTAAATTATTTATTTCAATAACTGTGCTATAGTTATTTCAAAAGCTAACATTAGGAAAAGCTAGATGAAGAGCATATGAAAACTCTCTGAACTGTAAGTTCATAGAATTTGTTAAACTTTTCTGTAAACTAAAATATAAAATGTTACAGAAAAAATTACTTCTGTATACATTTATATGAAAAGAATGTTAATATATATTATTTTTTTAAGTAGAAAAGAAAAACAAAGAAAAAAAGCTATGACCAGAATGTTATATATTATATGAACCCTCTGAGTGATGTATCCATGCAGAGCATTCTCATATACACACGTGTGTCATACCCATACACACATGTGTATATGAGATTGCATAACTAAGTTTGAAGCTATTGGCCTAGGAAAAGAATTGATCAATGTAAATGTTCCCCTCTTTCCACATCTACACCAGCATTTGCCGCTTTGAGATTTTGTAATGTGGCCCATTCTCACTAGGGTTAGATGGTATCTCAGAATGGTTTTGATTTGCATTACTCTGATGACTAGAAATGATGAGCATTTTTTAATGTGTTTATTGGCATTTGTCTGTTTTCTTCAGAGAAGTTTCTGTTCAAGTCTCTTTCCCACTTATAACTGGGATCATTTGCTTTTGTTGATTAATTTGAGATCTCTGTATATTCTCAGTTATCAGTCCTTTGCCAGATTCATGGCATGCAAATATCTTCTCACTTCCACATGTAGAAGTCTTCTTTGTTTTTAACACCTTTAAAAAATATAAAAACCATTCTGAAGGTTGCCTGTTTGCTTTAACTATTGTACCTTTGGCTGTGGAAAAATTTTTTAGCTTGATCATATCCTATTTATTTATTAATGGTGTTGCTATGATTGCCAAGGTGGTAGTATTCATAAATTCTTTTCCTAGGATGTTAGCTTCAAGAGTTTTTCTCATACTTTGTTCTAGGATTTTTATCATTTCATGTCTTAAATTTTAATGTTTTATCCAGTGAGAGTCAATTTTTGTCATTGGTGAGAGGTGAAGGTCCAATTTCAGACATCTACATGTGGCCAAGCAGACACAAACTTTCAAAACCTATAGGATACTGCAAAGATAGTCCTAAGAGGGAAGTTTATAACATTAGATGCCCACATCCAGAAGACAGAAAGAGTGCAAGTCAACAGCCTAATTTGTCATCTCAGAAGCTTGAAAAGTAAGAACAATCCAATCCCAAATCTAGTAGAAGAAAAGAAAGAACCAAAGTTAGAGCAGAATTAAATGAAATTGAGAAATAAGAATCATTTGGAAGATCAGCAAAACAAACAGTTGTTTCTTTGAAAAGATTAATAAAATTGATAAACCTTTGACCAAACTAACTGGAAATAGAAAAGTAAGATCTCTAATAACCTCAAGCAGAAGCAAAAAAAGCAGGGGGATAACAACAGATACCACAGAGATTCAAAAGATCATCAATGATTATGATAAAAAAACCTCAATGCCCAGAAATTTGAGAACATAGAGGAAATGGACCATTACCTGGAATCATACTACCTTCTTAAACTCAACCTGAAGGAATTAGAAATTACAAATAGGCCAATATCAAGCACTGAAATTACAACCATTAAGAACCTTCCTAAAGAATAAGTGTTGGACCAAATAGTTTTACACCAGAATTGTACCAAAAGAGGAGCTAGTACCTATATTGCAGAACCTAGTCCAGAACATAGAGAAGGAAGGAATCATCCCCAACACATTCCATGAAGCAAATATCATCCTGATCCCAAAACAAGGACTCAACAAAAAAGGAAAACTACAGACAGACATCATTAATGAATATCTATACAAAAATGTTCAATAAAATCCTAGCAAACAGAATACAGCTACACTTAAAAAAGATTATACATGGTCAGGTGGGCTTTTTCCCAGGGACACAAGATTGTTTTAACATATGTAAATCCATAAATGTAATTCACTACATAGATAGATTAAAAAACAAAGACCATATGATCCACTCAATAGGTGCATTTGACACCTATTTGACAAAATAAAGCATCCTTTTATGATAAGAACACTTAAGAAAATAGGCATAAATGGGATAGTTCTTAAACGGATAAAGTCCATCTAAAACAAAGTCCATTCACAGTCAATATCACATTGAATGGAGTAAAACTAAAAGCATTTCCACTTAGAACTGAAAGCAACCAAGATTGTCTACTATAGCCACTGCTATTCAACAGCCAAAGAAATCAGGCAAGAGGAGATTAAGGGTTTTCAAATGGGGTTGGAGGAGGTCAAACTCTCATTCTTTGTGGATAACATGATTTTATACTTAGAAAACCCCACAGTCTCAACCATAAGACTCCTAGAAGTGATCAAGGAATACAGTAACATCTTGGGAAACAAAATTAGTGTCCACAAATCAGTAGCCTTCATATATGCCAAGAACAGTCAAGCTGAAAATCAAATCAAAGATGTAATACCCTTAACAATAGCTATAAAGAAAATGAATTAACTGGGAATATATCTAACAAAGAATGTGAAGGATTTCTATAAGGAGAACCATGAAATCCTGAGAAAAGAAATAGTAGAAGACTTTAACAAATGGAAGAATATACTTTGTTCATGGCTGAGAAGAATCAACATTGTTAAAATGTCCATACTACTCACTACAGATTTAACACAATCCCCATCAAAGCACCAATGTTAAACTTTGAAGAATTAAAAAAAAACAATACTTTGTTTTGTGTGAAAACAGAAAAAACCCCAAATAACCAATGCAATTTTAAGAAATAAAAATAAATCTGGATGCATCATGTTACTAGACTCTGGTTATACTATAAGTCTACAGTGATTATAACAGCATGATACTGGCACAAACAGAGATACAGATCTACAGAATAGAAAAGAGAACTTAGAGATGAATCCAAGCATGCATTGCTATCTGATCTTTGATAAACTAAACCACAGCATACACTGGGGAAAAAAAATCCCTATTTAATAAATGATGCTGGGGGAACTGGTTAGCCACATGTAGAAGTCTTCTTTGTTTTTAAAACCCTTTAAAAATATAAAAACTATTCTTAGCTCCTGCTGGATTCCAAACCTGAGTGATAGGGAAAAGTTTTTACAAAATCCTAGACAGTATTCAATCTCTAGAATGAATAAATAACATATGTCACACTCATGTACACAAAAAATTTATTGTATAAAAGCATTATTGAATTCATAATAACTTTCTATTCTTAGTAATTTTCTTAATTAGTAAGCATCAAAATTTCAAATGGTGCCATGTGGAGTGTCCCCTAAATGCCTCAATTTGAAAAAGAAGTCCTCATGCAAGGGTTCAGAAATGAAGTTTTCATGAATTCTCTTAAAGGAATTATTTAAGGTTGCATTTCAGTCAAACAAGAGAGGAAGTCATAGGAATCAAAGGGAGTAGGTCAGACCCAGAGAGTAATAATAGAAAGCTCCAGAATGAGAACTACATAGCAGAGCGAGAGGAAAACCAGTTTACATTATAAGAGGACAGTTTATTTTTAAACCTCCGACAAAAAAGGATAGAAAAACATATGACTGTGACAAGGACATATTTTGTAAGGCAGGAAAAAAAGCCATTTAAAACTTGGAAACAAAAGAGCCAAATAATAAAGTCAAGTCCAATACAAAATAAACTAAAATGTAATATGGTTTTAAGCATTTATATTACTATGAAGCAAAGACAGACTATTTGATCTTGATGACAGGAAAATTCTTTGAGTGGCCCAGGCATTGTGACATTAGATTATGAAGTAGAAAATGTTAACCTAGTCTAGATCTTGTCCTACCAGTAAATGACATGTATTTTGTCATAATTACGTAAATTCTCTTTATTGCTTCAATATTTGGATACTGTCTATGGAAAACAGGATATGGCTGAGATTACAGAGCAAACTATAAATAATACTAATGGTAAAGTAAAAATACATGTGATACTGAAAATGCAAGAGTCTTGAATGGGGTTAGGGGAAGTAGATTATAAAAGATATTGCCACAGAAATACAAGATATTATCTTTGAATACTATAAGAAACTCAATGCCAAGAAATTTGACAATGTAAAGGAATTGAATCAATATTTGGAATCACCATAGACTTAGCCAGGAAGAAATAGATCTCTTGATCTAAATAGACCAATTTCAAGCACTGAGATCAAAGAAACAATAAAAATCTACCAATAAAAAATGCCCTAGTCCAGATAGCTTCACACCAGAATTCTGTCAAACCTTCAAAAAGGAACATATTCCCATACTGCAGAAATTATTCTAAAAAATTGAGGAGGAAGGAATCTTTCCCAACAAGTTTGATGAAGCAAATATCACCCTGAGACCAAAACCAGGAAAAGACCCAACTAAAAAGGAGAACTTCAGACCAATTTCACTAATGAATATAGATGTGAACATTCTCAACAAAATCCTAGCCAACAGACTACAGCTTCTCATCAAAAAAGTCATACATTATGATCAAGTAGGTTTCATCCCAGGGATGCAAGGGTGGTTTAACATACCAGAAGTCCATAAACATAATTCACCATATCAGAACAGGCAAAAACAAAAACCATATGATCCTCTCAATAAGAAAAAGCATTTAATAAAATCCTGCTTCCTTTTCTAATTAGAACACTGAAGAATATAGGCATAGGTGGCACATTTCTTAAACTGACGGAAGCCATCTATGACAAACCCACAGCTAATATTTTACTGAATGGAGTAAAACTGAAAGCTTTTCCATTTAGAACTGGAACCAGACAAAGTTGGCCTCTGTCACCACTACTATTCAACATAATGCTGGAAGTTCTAGCCAATACAATCAGGCAAGAGAAGGAAATAAAGGGCATCCAAATGGGCGCAGAGGAGGTCAAACTCTCGCATTTTGCTGACAATATGATCTTAGAAAACCACAAAGACTCAACAACAAGACTCCTGGAAGTCATTAAAAAATACAATAATGTCTCAGGTTATAAAATCAATGTCCACAAATCAGTAGCCTTTGTACATGCCAATAACAGCCAAGATGAGAAGCTAATCAAGGACACAATCCCCTTCACAGTAGCTTCAAAGAACATGAAATACCCAGGAATACCCCTAACAGAAGAGGTGAAGGACCTCTATAAAGAAAATTATGAAACTCTAAGAAAAGAAATAGCAAAAGATATTAACAAATGGAAGAACATACCATGCTCATGGCTGAGAAAAAAATCAACATTGTTAAAATGTCTAAACTTCCCAAAGCAATCTGCAGATTCAATGCCATCCCTATTAAAATACCAACATCATACTTTCAATATGCATAAAAAATAATTCTTCGTTTTGTATGGAACCAGAAAAAACCCTGTAGAGCTAAGGCAATTCTTAGTAATAAAAACAAAGCCAGAGGCATCAGCCTATCAGACTTTAGGCTCTACTACAAGGCCATAGTGATCAAAACAGCATGGTGCTAGCACAAAAACATAGACACCTGGAACCAAATAGAAAACAAAGATGAAACTGACATCTTATAGTCACCTAATCTTTGATAAACCAAACAAGAACATACACTAGGGGAAAGAATTTCTATTCAATAAATGGTGCTGGGAGAACTCGATATCCACATGTAAAAGACTGAAACTGGACCCTCACCTTTCTCCACTCACAAAAATTTGTTCAAGATGGATAAAAGACCTAAATTTAAGGCATGAAATGATAAAAATCTTCAAAGAATGCATGGGAAAACACTTGAAGATACTGACCTAGGGAAAGATTTTATGAAGAAGACTTCCATGGCAATTGCAACAACAACAAAAATAAACAAAGGGACTTAATTAAACTGAAAAGCTCCTGTACAACTTAGGAGTCACCAACCACAGCAAATAGACAACCTACACAATGGGAAAGGATATTTGCATATTTTGCATCAGAAAGCTCAATAACTAGGATTTACAGAGAACTCAAATTAATCAACACAAAAAGAGCCATCAATATCTTATATCACTGTGCAAGAGAGATGAATAGAACCTTCTCTAAAGAAGAAAGATGAATGGCTAACAAACATGAAAAAATGCTCATCATCCCTAATTACTAAAGAAATGCAGATCAAAATCACACTCAGATATCATCTAACCCCAGTGAGAATGTCCCACATCACAAAATCTCAAAACTGCAGATGCTAGTGTGGATATGGAGAGGAGGGAATACTTTTACACTGTTGGTGCGACTGCAAACTAATAAAACCTTTTTGGAAGGAAGTATGGAGAACCCTCAAAGAACTCAGATTAGACCTCCCATTTGATCTTGCAATCCCATTACTGGGCATCTACCCAGAAGGCAAAAAAAAAATCCCTTTACCATAAGGACACTTGCATTGGACTGTTTATCGCAGCTCAATTTACAATCGCCTAAAATGTGGAAACAGCCTAAATGCCCACCAACCCAGGAATGGATTAACAAGCTGTACAAGATACATGTTAGGTATAAATATATATTTACTATATTTAAATTCAAAAATAAACATATGTTATCTTGTATATTGCAGAAGTCAAACGTGACTTGAATATTACATCTTGTTTGCATCAAGAATAAATTAGAAGAGAAACTTCTCTAACAAAGGCAGGCACATGGCCTACAGACACATGAAAAAATGCTCACCATCCTTAATCATCAGAGAAATGCAAATCAAAACTACTTTGAGATATCACCTAACTCCAGTAAGATTAGCCTACATCACAAAATCCCCAAACCAGAGATGTTGGCGTGGATGTGGAGAAAAGGGAACACTTCTACACTGCTGGTGGGGATGCCCACTAATACATTCCTTTTGGAAGGATGTTTAGAGAATACTTAGAGATCTAAAAATAGATCTTCTATTTGATCCAATAATTTCTTTAGTAGGTATATACCCAGAAGACTAAAAATCACATTATAACAAAGACATCTGCACCAGAATGTTTACTGTAGCCCAATTCATAATTGCTAAGTCATGGAAGAAGCCCAAGTGCCCATCGACCCACAATTGGATTAATAAATTGTGGTACATGCATACCATGGAATATTATGCAGCCTTAAAGAAAGATGGAGACTTTATCTCTTTCATGTTTACATGGATGGAGCTGGAACATATTCTTCTTAGCAAAGTATCTCAAGAATGGAAGAAAAAGTATCCAAAGTACTCAGTCCTACTATGAAGTTAATTTATAGCTTTCATATGAAGGGTATAACCCAACTATAGCACAAGAATATGGGGAAATGGGCAAGGGAGGGGAGGGGAGGAGTGAGGTTCGGGTGGAGGGAGGGTAATTGGTGGGTCACACCTACGGTGCATCTTAGAAGGGTACAGGTGAAACTTACTAAATGCAGAATACAAATGTCTTCATACAATAACTAAGAAAATGCATGAAGGCTATGTTCCTTCATATTACAGATTGTGTATGAAACCAGCACTAATGATTTGCACTAATCACTTGATTGCACTAATGTACACAGCTATGATTTAATAATAAAAAAAGAATAAATTAGAAATAGCCTAAATGTCTATCTATCACCCAGGCTCACAGCTTTCTGCAGCCTTATTCTCCTGGGCTCAAGACATCCTCCTACCTGACTTCCTAGCATCTGGGACTATGGACTGACAAGTAATTTTTTTTTTAAATGTGGCAGGCATTGTGGCAGGCTGAGAGTGGGAGCTCACACCTATAATCCTAGCACTTTGGGAGACCAAGGTAAGAGCATCGCTTGGGGCCAGGAATTTGAAACCAGGTTGAGCAAGAGCGAGATACCATTTCTACAAAAAAATAGAAAAATGAGCCATGTGGTGGTACAGGCTTGTGTTCCTAGGCTAAGGCAGAAATAATGTTTGAGCCCAGAAATTTGAGGTTGCTATGAGCTATGATGATGCCACTGCAGTCTAGATTGGGTGACACAGTAAGATGTTGTCTCAACAAAAAAGAAAAGAACTAGAGCTACATGCATTAGCAGAGATAAATCTCACAAACATAATATATGGTGAAGAACAAGTGAGTTGTGCAATTATATAGTAAAATACTATTCATATGAATGGTTAAAACATCCAAAAAATACTATACCTTTATACGGAAATACATTTACATTTAACACATTTATGTAAATACATTTACAAATACATTGTATTTGTAAACATATAACATACATATGTACTAACATATGTATGTTAGTCATGTTCTACTGTGTACATATATATTGTATAATGTTATGGTAATATACTAAATAGACTATACGCATCATATATTATATAATGTTATAGTAATGTACTATGTGCATTATATACTGTGGTATATATACTATATAATTATTAATATAACAATGCTATAATTATCTATAGTATAGTATGTATAAATCTATAATACATATTAATATTTATTTTGTATAATATTTATATATTTATATAATCTATAATCTCCATTTTCATATTTTATAAATACATGATTTATGTATTTTTGAACAAAAATATAGTAAATATATATTCATACATAACATAGTTGTATAAAATTACATAATATACCATGTTATAAATATATATACAACTATTTATATAGCATAAGTAAAAGAAAGTAAAGGAAAACATAAATTAAAAATTCAAATTATACATCTGTGCTAATGTGGAAGATAATGAAATCAGAAATAAATAAGTGGGTTTAAATTAATAGGTCTATAATGTTTATTTCTTTTTAAAAAATCAGAAGTCAGTATGTCTATAAAGAGTTATCAATCTTAACAAAATTGATTTTTGGTGAATGATGAGTATTTACTATATTATTTTCTATGCTTTTCTGTATAGCTTTACTTTTTCATGATAAAAATGCAAATAGAAAAAAAGTCCAACATACTTGTTCTAATGAAAGGCTGCCTCTGGAGGGAAGGGCTCTTATGAGGTAGTGAGAGGAAAAGGAGCAGGAGATCCTTGCTTTTCATTATGGGCTCCTCTTTACTATTTGATTTGTAATCTTGCCAATTTATACTTAGAATACAAATATTTTCATTCACTTTAATAAAAGTGATCACACCATAGAAAAGTTGGAGGGGGGGAGGAACCAAGATGGTGGTCTATAGCCAGCTTTCTGCAGACACTCCTGTCCAGAAGGAGAGTTAAAGGACAGAAATTTAGCAAGAAAGCCAACAGTTTGGAGCTGAGCCAAGAGACAAGGTCGAGGAACGCACATCAACCCTATAGGAGCGACCTGTGACCCCAAGGATACAAATAAAAGGTACAGAGCACATCACCAAGCTGACGGGAGTCCCCTCCCCCAAGAGAACAGCTTGCAGTATACGCCATACCTCCATACAAACAAGCGAGCAGAGTTCGGCTGTCCTCCCACTCTACCCCACAGGAGAGACCCTCTAAAGACTGGACCTCCTTCCCCTGTGCCACGGCACCCTCCTGCCAGGCATAAAGCGGTATAAAACTGTATATATTCTCCACCTG
>CAUYON010042294.1:0-19020 GCA_963573935.1 Arctocebus calabarensis
AAATGCCATGAAGGATATCTGTAACAGTATGATCAAAATATTTCTGAATGTATATGAATCGTGCCCTGTGATTGCACCAATGTACATAATTATGATTCAATAAAATTATTAAAAAATAAAATAAAATAAAATAAAATAAAAAAATAAATGCAGATGGCATTCTATAAATAAAAATAAAATTATTTTTTATTTAAACACTAGAGGCATTTTAATTAATATTCTTTAACTGGGGGGAATTCATATTTTCTTTTCAAAACATTTGGATAAAACTTCTTATCATTACATCCTGTTGAAGCTTTGAAAACTAAAAGCAAGAATGCTTTATGATAATGTAATTCATTGAATTATTGGTATTTAAATTTTCATTATAAAACGAGTAGAAACAATATTTAAAGAAAACACATTATCTGCCATTTACCTTATATCTTATAAGTATTGAAAATACTTTTTTGAGAGAACCATATATAATTTTGAATAATTTACATGACATTTATGTGGTTACTGTTGCTCTTTTATTTTCACAAATAAAAGATTGAATGTTCGGAATTTTGATGATTCTTGGTACCCAGTTTTCACAATCTATTCTATAAGAATAGATTTTAAGCTAATGACAATTCCTATGTGAGCAGTGGGAGAGTTTGGAGCCCCTGGTAATGTTAAGTGACACCTGTGACATCGTGACCGATGACTTCAAAATGAAGTGGTTAGAGAGACTCCAGAACATTGCAGATAACTGTCTACTTTTGAAAGTCAGGGTTCCGGTGTTCAATTAACCTAGCTAGGGTTCCCAATGATCAAAAGCCCCCTGCTCAGTCCTCTTAGAGATAAACAGCCTTGTGCAGGCATAAAACCCAGAGGCATAAACCTTAAGCAATCCCACTAGTTACAGTCTCTTCTTAGAAAGATGGATGCTTCCCGGTTGCAAGCCCTCATAGATAAAATTGTTCCAAATAAGTCTCTATTCCTAGATGTTTCCACCTATTGACACTGTTGGCATTTTGGGCTAGATAATCCTTTAAAGCCAGGAGCTGTCCTGTGCATTGCAGAGTGTCAGTGGCAACTCTGTTCTCTCCATCAGATGCAACCATCTCCCTTCACTGTGACAATCTAAAACATCTCCAGACATTACCAAAGGTCTCTGGGAGTAAACTAGACCCCCACTGAGAACTGCTGCCTTCGGTGACTTCATCAAGAAATTTCGACCTTTTCTGGCATGTAGAATACATCTTTTGATTTACAGAATATGAGACCCCAAATAAGTCTTGTTCAATAAATGTGACTTGAAATACAACCAACTTTCAAAAGTAGACAGTTATCTGCGATCTTTTGGAGTCTCTCGAACCACTTCATTTTCAAGTCCTCGGTCACGACGTCACAGGTGTCACTTAACATTACCAGGGGCTCCAAACTCTCCCACCGCTCACATAGGAATTGTCATTGGCTTAAAATCTATTCTTATAAAATCAGAAAACACTCTCTCAAAGACCTTGGTCTCTCTCTGAATGCAAATATCTAACGATAATCAACTGGAGAGCTTGGTAGTTATTGACAACATGGTGGTGTTCATGTGGCCCCCTTCTACCCACGTGTCCCATCTCCCTAACACTTTTTTTTAACCTAACAGCCAAACTACTAGAGGCTAAGATGAATTGCATCCAGGAGTACATCCTGCACACTCCATAACTTATGAAACTGAGCACAGCCTAGCTCAGTCTTTTCTCTCCCCATCTATCTGGATAATTAGGAAGTTACTAAAAGTGACTAATTATATAAAAAGTGTCAGCTCAGTCTCACAAAGCCTCAGAGACTTTTACTCATATGCTCGATACCCTTCACATAAAAAAAGCCCTTGTCACCTGGTGATGATTGCTCAGCACCCCCTAAGTCCGGTATTACAGTCAGATCTACTATAGCCCTTGATTATATTTTTGAGACACGAGAAACCTGGGATCGCTATAATTTATCTCAAGGCAGCTTCTAGGCTTCTCTCTTTTTAAAAAATTATACATAAAATTTTACTAAGAATATGACCTCTGAAGTCTGATCTCCTGAGTTTGAATTCTGGCTCAACACTTATTAGCTGTGTGACCTTGTGCAATTGAGTTTTTTAATCTTATACTCTTAAAATGTGAAGGACAATAGTGTCTATTCCTAGGGTTGTTATGATTTAAAGAAAATTTATGCAAAGTGCTTAGGACAGCACCTATGAAGTTGTGATGACAGAAAGAGTTGGCCCTTATTCATCCCTGTTTACTGTTGCTTACTAAATCTAAAATTTGACATAATTTATAAGAGGACTCTGGAAATCACTTAAAAGAACAATTTTGTAATAGTGTCCCTTCTTTGTGAAGCACTTCAACTTAGCAGGTAAACCACTGCAAAGGTATAAAATCTTTGCATGAACATTTAATAAGTAGTATAGCTTATCTGTTACCTACTTGCAAAGTTTTCAAATTTCAGATATTATAGCTGAGGACACTTATAGAGCACAGGAAAACAGGAAATTATAAAGACATCATCACTGTTGCCTTAAGAATAAAGCACTGTCCTCAAATACTTCTCCTTCATCTTTCCCACTGGATGGATGGATGGATGGATGGATGGATGGATGGATGGATAGATAGATAGATAGATAGATTTGTATACACACACACACACACACACACACACACACATCACATACATATCCCAAATTCTCTAAGAGTTTAAATGTATTTGCCATAAGTGACTACTTTTGATACAGGGTGGGTGGGCTTAGCCATGGCCCTCATGACTTCTGCGTGGCCATGAGGAGGTGAGAGCTAGAGAACCAAGTGCTGTGGAGAGGGCAGGCACGGCTGAAGCCCCTGGGTCCCTAGGAAGTTTGGGGGGACCATGGCTGCATCAGTGAGGGGTTGGCAGCCCCAGCCTAGAAGCAGAGAGCAGGAAATATTTATTTGTTGATTGGACATACACAGACGAGCACTTACAAAGCTAGTGTTGAGGATGCACTCTCACACCCCAACCCCCCGCTGCCAAACCCAGAAGCATTCTTGGACCTAGAGAGCCCGCCTCTGGCTGCACTAGTGTCCTGTGAGCATTTCACGGGCCTCAGGGTGACACAGGACCCACATCCCCACTTCTTGGCCTGGGCGATTTGATGTAAGTTTCCTAGGCCTGGGCAATTTCATGAAGGGAATATCCTGATGTTTTGCCCCCAGCAAAAGGGACTGTATCTTTCATTTGTTACCAAGTCCTGGCCAAATGTAACTACAAAGGACTCATTGAACTGTATACGCCCTGACACAAAACCTGATTTGGGGTTTTTCCCCTTTGCCAGAAGCTCTGGTGCATTTTAGTCCTTCTGTATTACTTTCCGGCTAATAAATCCTATCTTATCACTGATTTGCGGTCCATGGGTTTATTCTTAATGATATATATATATATATATACATAAATGACTACTTTTGGATATCTTAGAATGCACTTTTATCCAGAAGTACGGTAAAATTCTTCCACACTGCGTATTTGGATGGTAGATAGGAACTTTGTAATAAACCATAGCCTATTCTACAAAGAGCATAAAATTTAAGACAAGAAAAATCCAAGAAATAAAACTACTGAAAAAAACTATTCAAATTTCAGTTTATTTTAAAAGAAATGTGTACAAAATGTTATACGTGTAAAAATGTTAGCCTGCATCATTTTAAAGACTAATTTAAAAACTAGCTAATATTTTGTCCCAATTCTAAAGTAGTTCCTTAGAACACCAAGGGAGGTGTTGTTAATTTGGTGGTTTTAAAATAAGAGCTTTAATTTTATTCTTTTTAGATAAATGCCCATAGTCCAGTCATTTTTCAACAATGGTTAAATAACAACAAAATTATCTGGTTCCCTCCAAGGATATCACAAAATATTTTGACAGAAAGGAAAGCAAAATATATTTAAGTAACTTTCTAAATATGTGGGTGCATTAGGAACTTTTTAATATAAAAAGAGAGTGGATATTTTGAAATTCAGAAGTTATATGTGTCTCTCCTTTATTTTGTCTGCACACCGTTAGCAAATATTTGAAAATCCCAGAATTTATAGTTCTTGAGGGTTTAATTTGTTGTCAGACACAATCTGGAAATGTCCACCAATTGGTCCCTCTGTTTCCACCATGAGCCACAATTAGACAAGGGTTCAAAAGGCGACTCGAGGCATCACCTGCCGGACCAGCAGGGAAACGAGCGGCTCTGATAAGGGCCAGGGCAGAGGAGACGCAGAGCCGGTGGGGATCGGGGAGAGAGGGGCTGGAGGGTGCCCGAAACCCCTCGGAGCAAACTGTGAAGCAGTGAGGGGAGAAGATAAAAGAAAAAAGATGTGGACAGAGATCAAACCCACGGAGGCTCAGAACCCAGTGAAAAGTAAAGTGCCCCCCTCTTCTAGGATGGTTGCCAAGTTTCTTGGAGGGTTTCCCACCTCCGGGCACAGGAGCAACCCAGACCGAGGGAGAACTTGGCGACCTTGGCCAGGTGGCGGGTGCTCCCCTGCCAGGACCCGGCCGCAGAGCCGGAGAGCGGTTTTCTCCACCGAGGGCTTCCTCCCCAGCACCCCCTGCCCAGCCACTGCCCTGGGGGTGCAGCTGAGTCCAGGCTGTAGCGGGAAGACCTTCCCCAACCGAGGCCTGTGCTGAAGGCTGAGGTTCCTTTGGAAAGGGGGTTCCATGACTTTTCACTTACGGGTATGTGGTGGGCCTGGGGCGCCCAACTTGGGGCTCCCTCCCTGTCCACTAGGGTGGAATTTCATCCAGTGGGTCAGACAAGGGGACCTGGAGGAGGTTTGAGAGCCTGATGGCCAGGCTGTGACTCAAAGGTGGACTTTCAGGTATGGGGGGGCGGGGCCAGTGGCTCCCTAGCGGCTTTCCCCCAGCCAGCCTGCCCAGCCTCACTCCCCAGCCTCCTCCAGTGAGGCGGAGAACAGGGCATCACCCACCACCGGGGAAGTGGAAGGCCCCACCTGAGCGGCTAACCCAGTCGCTGGTCTCAAAACCAGCACTGTAGCCTCTGCTTTCAGGCAGGCACCACTTACTGACAGGGAGATCAATTTGCACAGCCCTTTCTAGAACATTCATTGATTCAATCTCCAGGGAGAGATGACTCCAACCCACTAGTCCACCCACTGTCTCAGAGATTAACATGAACATCCCAAAACATTTCATAAGGCCAAGAAGTCCCAGGGCTGCAGAAAGAGAAAGGTGTCAAAGACCTCCATCCTTGCATCAAAGTGAGACAGGGAAGCTGCCCAAACACTTGGCTCACTGCTGCTACAGCCTACAGGTAATTAGGATACCACACTAAAGCATCTCAAACCCAGGCTTCTACCCAGAACTTTGACTATCATCAAAGCACCCACAAACCAAGTCAAAAGTTCTTATCCAATAAATGCTATGAATATGCTCCTACATGTAAAGAATGGACGTTCTCCTTGTTAAATGTAATTAACTGAAGAGTGCATGTGTTTAGAGGGAAGTAAAACTTAATGGAAATCAAGCAGGGGGAGTAGGAATGGGTGGAAACCTACCCAATGAGGACAGACAACACGATAGGGCCGATGGTCATGCGTATAACCGTTACTCAAGCATTATAAAAGTGATCCATGTAGCCAAAAATATTTGTACCTGCCTGATACTTGGACATTAAAAAAACAAACAAAGAATGCATCTCTTTTTTATGTGGCATTACGGCTGAATTCTCTGAAGAATGCTACTTAAATTCTACATATGGCTCTCAGGGGGGATTAAATATAAAAATTTGAAACTAGAAAATATTGAGAATTTTAGACATTAATATGAAACGCACATATACAAATGTTGTTTAATCCCGACTTGTTAATGGAATACAATTCTCTATCACTAGAGGAAAATCTTCTTTCTGCAAGACACTAAGCCCTTAATGAGCTGAGAATCATGAAATTTGCCCAAATATAATTTTGAAATTTTTCTTAAGTAAGCTTGAGATCGTTGAAATGCACAGTGTAAAATCTCATACACACAACTATTTCCATACTTTCTTGTGCAAATTTAGGTGGCACAGAAGAAAATGTAGAGAAAAATGGGCATTGTATTACTATCTTACAAAAATTATAAGTAGAGTGAAAAAGAAATATCTGTAAAGACTTGCTTTGTCTTTATGCTAAGATGATTAACATTTTCTCTAGATGATTCAGATGGTTTTCTGCACATTTTTGTAAGTATTTCCTCTTATTAACCCATAATTGGTGGACATTGAGTGCCCAATAATAACTAGAACAATATCAACAATAAAAATGGCTACTATTTCTTGAACTCAAAGTATGTGCCAGAGAGTCTTGTAAGTTCTAAACCTCTTCATATGTATTAACACATTTCATACCCACGACAGAGACAGGTACAATTAACATCTGCATTATACATGAAAGATTAAGACAGGGAAGGATCCATTAACTTGCTCAAGGTCACACAGCTGTAAGTGGAAAAACTAAGATATGAATGCAGGCAATATGAATTATGACTATTATGCTACTCTAAATGAAGTTCCATTGCAGTCATTTCAAAAGTATAAAAATCATAATAAAAAGTTTTTCAAAAAGGTATAATATTGAGCAATGTCCTTAAACCCCTTATACCTTTTCTCTTGAGTGACTCAAAATGAAAACATAGAAAGAATAATGCAAACATTTAGAGTTACTTTGGAAGAAAGGAAATTAAGTTTGCTTGGCAGAATGTTACCTTGTCAGCATAGGAGAGGCATAGGACAGAGCCTCTGGAGAACTGAGATGCAAAAATATTCCACCTTTTCCTTTAAAAGATGAGATTTTTCAGATAGATGTTTGAACACATAGTAAATGCGTGTTTCTTAGATTTGATATTGTTCATTAATGATGAAACAAAGATATCGGTAAGAAAGATGTTCTCGTATGAATTATCAGAGGTAAGAAACCTAAGATCACAAATCAAACTGGATTTAAAGGATGACAGAAACTAGAAACATTTCATGGGGTGAACAAAGGGTTTTTATCAAAATTAATGAGTCTTATCCCAGTGTTGAAAGAACTGAGACTGTGTCTGTTAGGTTAGAGCTGAGTTGTTCTATTCTCTCCCTGCTAACCGAAATATCAGTTACCAAAGATAAATCCGTGCACAATTAATACTATAACATGGAAATGTATTCCCCCAACACATCCTTACCGACGTTGGTAAACCAGCTGTCACAGCCAATGCATCACTTGACTTGGATATGATGTAAAATTGCTGAACCTACAATCAAAGACAGAGAATACAAATAAAATATTGACAGCCTTGCTAGTGTTTCTGCTCTAAGCTTTTTCCTTGTGGGGAGAGAATATGTGTTGTAAAAATACCCCTTGTCTTCTTCAAAAGACAGACATATTGAAGCTGTACTTCCATGGAGGCAAAGTTAGAAAAACAAAACAGGAGAACAAAGAGGGTTGTGTTCTGTCATCATGGACTTGTTAGTTTAATGAATACTCAAATGTCATTATTAAGAGAAATAAGTGTCTATTACTTCAAAATATGAACTGAGTTAACTCCCTGTCAGTTCAGGAGATGCCTGAAAACTTCTTTTTAGTCCATTCTTATTATGTACTTTGTCATCAGAATGAGGTTTACTTTCACTTGGTTAATTTTTGAATAGCAGTGTCTCAGGCGGGCACAGCACAGTCTATACTTACTATCGATTCTTCTTGATTTCTGATGTAAATATGGCATTTGGAAAACAAGCTATTTTACGTTACTAAAAATAAATCTAAAAGACGTAGGTGAAATTAGTCACTTTGGAACAGGAAAGGCAGAAACAATGTAACGGAAAGGCTGTGGGTTTTGCTGTGGGAGAAACTAGGACCTGATCTTGAGCTCGTTATTTAACTATGGGAGTCAGTTTACTTACTGGAAAATAGAAGTCATATCTAGCTCAGAAACAGATATTGAGATTTGATGATATTCATATGACAAAGCTGAGTATGTCGTTAAATTAAAATTAGCCCAAAGCTGCCACTCTACATAAGTTTGGCCTAAAGGATTTTCCCTACTTAACTAAACACACCCTCCGTGGACAGTCACCTGTAATACTTGTCACCTGCTCTAGCAACAAGTAGCCAAGTCTCAGCCAATCAATCACCACGGCAGAGTTTCAGCCAATCACAGCTGGCCCACTAATCAAACCACATTCAAATACAGGAAAACCAACCAATCCAACCGCATCTTGACCACATTTCTCTTTTCCCTTTTCCTTTTCTGTACACCCACTTTATCTGACCCTGTGGCAGCCACAGAGCCCTTCTCTAGAGGCTACCTGGTTTTCAGATGGCTCTTTGCTCAATTAACCCATGTTAAAGTTAATTTTCCCAAAGTTTTTCTTTTAATAATGTTAAACGTTACTTTTTAGCATAGTCACAATTTTATTTCACTTTAAGCAGAAATTGGAATAATGAAATACATCATGATCTAATAATCCAATGAAAATGTGGAGTTTTCTGTTGTTTCTGTAGAATATTTTACCTAATCATTCCAACATCTGTTTAATCTCAGGAAACTCAGTACTATTTTATCTGCCAATCCGAGGCCGCAGTGTACCCAACGGTGTCCCTCTGCTCCAGAACAAAGGCTTATACACTCGTGTATATTCCAACAAATCACTGTAGGTTCAAGGGCAAAATGAATAGAAGAAAGCAAAGGAGTTGTAAGAATTGTTATGAAAATCTTACTTGAATATAAATGGAAGGAATTCTTAAAGAATCATACCAGTTCAAGAACTTCCATTTCAAGAGTCAGAATTGGGCAAGCGAGTAGAAGAAAAGAAATGGACATTTCAAGTTCCTGACAGTACTTGACATCATTCTTTAAATGAATGGTCATTAGTATAATTTGCATATATGTATATACACACATATATTAACATAAAATAACATGATGAGGAAAATTCTACAGAGAAGGAAACAGCTTTCAATGTCACGCCTCAGCATTGCAGCTCTGCCTTCAAGCTGTCTTGCATTTGGTGAGCGCTGGGAATTCCACAGAGTGATTTTTCTCTCAGATCTACCTTGCCCCCTGTTTCCAATATTATTATTCCCAATTTCTCAATGAAGTACTGAAGAGAATGAAGATCAGTTAATGCAGGTTTTCTCTGTGGCTAGAGATCCTTGGAATTTCAATACATTACACCAGGCCACAATGACCCAAAAATATGTTAATTTTCTTTTTGTTTGTTTTCTTTTTTTTTTTTTTAGAGACAGAGTCTCACTTCGTCACCCTCGGTAGAGTGCTATAACCTCACAGCTCACAGTAACCTCAAACTCTTGGGCTTAAGTGATTCTCTTGCCTCAGCCTCCCCAGTAGCTGGGACTACAGGCACCTGCCACAATGCCTGGCTACTTTTTTGCTGCAGTTTGGCTGGGGCCGGGTTTGAACCCACCACCTTGGGCATATGGGGCCTCACCCTACTCACTGAGCCACGAGCACCACCCAAAATGTTAAAATTTTAATTGTTTTCTTCTTACTCCATTTCTTCCTTCTGCTTCTTTACTAGGAATGCAAGCAATGGCAAGCAGCCTCCTAGAAAGGGTTGCGCATTCTACAATGTACTTAATTTAGATTTTTTTTATCACTAGAAAACTGTGATGTAACTTCTCCAGTTTTTCCTTTATGCTAGAGTGCAAGTGATGGTTACTTGCAATTTTCTATCTACATCCTAACCACAAACACAACCTTTTCCCTTCACTTTTAAAGATTATTTTCAATAAAAGTAGAATTCAAGTGTAACTGATATTTTCTTTCAAAATTTAGCCATGTAAATATCCTGTCTCCTAGCTGTCATCCGTTATTTGAACAAACAGTGGGTGTTATTTTTTTTTTCTCCTTTGAAAATGAGTCTTTTTCTTCATGTGGTCTCTTGAAAGGTTTTCTCTTTTTCTTTTCTTTTTTTTTGGCAATATTACTAGGATGTGCCCAGGTGTGATTTTTTTTTCTTAATGCTGCAGACGATCCATAAGTCTTCTTCTTCTGTGAGTTAATTTCTTTCAACAGTTTTGAACAATTTTCAGACATTAAATGTTACTTCTGTCCCATTTTTTCTCTCCCGTTGTTTTTACTATGAGATAAAAGATATGTATAGATAATGTATTCCCATTTTCACTTTTCTCCACATTACCCTTTCTTCCTCTCCTTTTTCTTCTCCTCTTCTTCCTCCACCGCCCCTCAGTTCCCCTCCCCCTTCCTTTCCCTGTCCTCTCTCCTCTCCCTCTCCCTCTTTCTCTTCTCCTCTTTCTCCTCCTCCTTTTTCTTCTCCTCCTTTTTCTTCTCCTCCTCCTTCTTTCCTTCTTCTTCCTTCTTCTTATTCTACAGACGGTGGTCTCACTCTGTCACTCAGGCTGTAGTGTGAAGTGTAGTGATTGTGGGATTATAATTCGCTGCAGCCTCAAACTCCTGGGGTCAAGCAATCCTCCTACCTCAGACTCCTAACCAGCTAGAACTCCAGGCAGGACCCCCATTTCTAGCTCTTAATTACTCTTAATCTACTTTATGTATTTGTATTTTTTCCAGATTTTCTAATATACTACTTTTACGATACCAACTCAGTTTTCTGCTCTGTAAGATGTAGTTTTCTTTCAGTAATTTTGGTGATATTATTTACTACATTGTTCAGGTCTAGAATTTCCATTGATTGAGTTTTTACATTCAAGTTGTCCAGTGATAGTTTCTATTTTGTTATCATTCTCCGTTTATTTTCTTAGATTCTTGAATATGATGATTATAGTTATTCTAAAAACTTTGATAACTACTTCGTTGGCATGCACTTAGTGCCCATTTTTTATAGCCCGATTTCTGTGTAATGCTCATCGCCTGTCTGAAAGTGAACTGTGCAGTGTCCTTAAAATATTATCATCACCAAGACATTCCTTCCTCCTCATAACCCAGAGTGAGAGCTTATTTCTTTAATTCAATCTAGAATAAAAATGAAGTGTATCATGGTAGAGTAGTGTTGAGAAACCACCTGCCTTGGGTTTGCCCCCATTTCCTTCAGGGATTCTCTCTCCATTTTTATACTTCTGTTTGAAACTTACAAAAATAGTCTTGGATTTTTCTGTTCTTTTCATTATACGTCACAAAACCTAGGTCCAATTAACTTAGTAAAAACATGGAACTTTTTTTTTTTTTTTTTTTGGAGAGGAACTAAAAGACTGATGAAAGACCATGCTTATAATAATAGATAAGCAACATTTTTGGTTAGTGCTTGGGAGACATATTTTAGCAATTATTTAACTGTCTAATTCATGTCTATTTATATAATCAATTAAAATGCAAGTAAATAAATCGATTAAAATAAATTTTAATATTAAAATTGAGTAGTTCAATTCAATTTTGTTTCACTTTGTGTAAGATATTCTTGGCATTAAAAAAGCCTCATTTTATTTGTTTGGATCAGTCACTAACAAGTTTGGTGGGAGAATGTATAACCCCTGAGAACACGGATGAAAGGCATGCCATCTGAACAAGAAAAAGTTTCTTACGAATAGGTAGAAAGGAAAAGCACAAATATTGAAATTTCCTGTCATTATCTCACTATACAAATGTCATTGTATATGAAGAATTATTGCGTATTCAAGACATTAATACAGAAAATGAAACATCTATTTTCTGAAGTATCTAATCTCATTTCTAGGGTGGCTAGTGATCTTTTAGTATTTCTAGAAGTCTCACCACGTTCTAAAATTTTATTTTTTAAGAACTATTTGAAAATATTTTTCTGAAGCAGAAGAGATATCCATCTTGAAATTAAAAGATTCATATTACTTTATGTGATGGGTTTGAGTTAATCTACTAGAAAAATTATGATGTAAATATATAGTAATAATATTTAGAAATGTAAAGAAACTTTTGCTTTTGTAGTAAGATCATAGAACGTGATTGTTGAGGGGACATTAGAGATCAAATAACCTTAACATGCCACTTAACATTAATTATTCGACACCAAAGGAAGTGCTGAGTCAGTATTAACTGTGTATGGAATTAATTCGCTTTAGGTTTTACAAATTCTGAGACTGTTGTGACTTAGGTCATAGTTTATGATCTATTTATTTAAAGAGATGATTTCTCATTAAGGAAAAAAATTAAAAATTATTCCTTAGTAGAACTAATATGTAAATTGTCTTTTTTAAACATAACTGTAAAAGTTCATAGAGAAAGCAGTTATGTATTATTATTAGAAGTTAGTGTACAAATAGTATTCCTTGATATTCATGCCTATGCTATCTTTTATAATGATAAACAAATGCATGTAAAATGCTTACAAAAAATATAAATGTGTATATGAAACAAGGTATTATTATGCATTTTAAATGATAAAACTTAGTAACTAGTATGACAGTGTTTGCAAAGTTAATCTTAGGAAACTTCTTTGCTGGATGGGTGTGGTGGCTCACACCTGTAATCCTAAATTTCTTGGAGGCTGAAGTGGGAGGATCACTTGAGGTCAGGAGTTTGAGACAAACCTGGGCAAGAGCCAAACCTAGTCTCTACTAAAAACAGAAAACTTAACCATTTACCCATGTGTGGTGGCTCATGCCTATAGTCTCAGCTACACAGGAGGCTGAGGCAGGAGGATTGCTCGAGCACAGGAATTTGAGGTGGCGATGAGCTAGACTGAGGCCATCACACCCCAGCCCAGGAAACAGAGGGAGGATCTGTCTGAACAAAAAAAAAGAGAGAAAGAAAGAAAGAGAAATGAAGTTCTTTGCTAACAGAGTTATTAGACTATAAAATAACACAAAAATCAGATTATTTGTCCAAGATTATACAGCTAGTTAAATGGCAGATCTGGGAAGATTACTCTTATCTCCAAATATTGTGCTTTTTTGTACAAATATATTGTTTCTCTCAGAGGAGGGATATTTTAGCAAGGAGTATTTATATCATTTCCTCATGTTGTGGGTGTGTTCCAAAACAAAGAAACAGCAACAAAAACCTCAACAAAACCTATTTTATCCTTATCCTTGAAAAGGTGGAAGATCAGATAACATATAAACTTGAAACTGATACAACTATTAAAAGTAAATGCGAATTAGGTAGTGCCTGTGGCTCAAAGGAGTATGGCACCAGCCCCATATGCCAGAGGTGGCAGGTTCAAATCCACCACCAGCCAAAAATCACACACACACACACAAAAGTGCAAATTAACAAAGTAAAAAGTGATAATGTAAGGCATAGCAAATTATATAGGGGTAATTAGTACCTTCTAAATGCAAATTTTAAATCAGGTTCTGCATATGATAAGGATGAATGACTGGAGATTTTAGAAAAAAAATTGTTAAGAATACAAAGGGAGAAATGGGTGACTATTACTTGGAGCTTAAAAAATTAGATAAGTAGCAAAGCTATTACTAGAGATTTGATGGAATGGAAAATGCTAAAGGAAAGAGACTACAATTTCTTTAGGAAGAATATTACACAATTAAAATGGATCCGAAAAAGAGTATTTCAGTCTATAATGAATAATATAAAATTTTTTTAAATCTAGCATTTGTATAGCAAATAACATTTTTTCACCCAATTTTTTTTATTATGTTTCACAATTACCATTTTTTGGCATTGAGTATTAATTGTCCTTTTGCATTTCTTTCCCCTTTATTTCCTTTAATAATAGAAATGCAAGTTTTAATTACAAGTTGATAACTTAGTAAGATATATTTCTTAATATGTTTTAGTGTAGATGTGTCCATTTACTCATTCTAGGCCAGTGGTGCATGCAAAGAAGTTAAATGAGCAAGTTCTGATGCATCACCCCATATTCCTTTTTATTCACCTTCACTGGAAGGTGGCTGGTTTATGGCTTCAACTCAACTTTTATTATAGACAAAATACTTGGAGATGATAGAGCAGAATGAAAGGAACCTGGATCCATAAGTGAGTTCATGGAGAAGATCATTTTCACCAATGCTGCACAATTCACTTTTATACTATTTCATGTGAGAAGATCATTTTCACCAACCCTGCACAATTCACTTTTATACTATTTCAGTGGCCATTCAAACCACTGACTATGGGTCTTTAGTTTCAGTAGCCTGAACAGTAACTGGTACAGAAATTACTACCTGAAGGTGTAGTTTTGCAGCAATAAACATTTAAAATATGTGTCCTTGTCTTGATATTTGTACAGCAGGCAGAAAAAAGAGTGTGTTATAAGCAGATGTGCTATGACACTTGTGTGCAAAAACATTCGATGACCAGGTGGTGCCTGTGGCTCAAAGGAGTAGGGCACCAGCCCCATATGCCAGAGGTGGCAGGTTCTAACCTAGCCCCATCCAAAAGCTGCAAAACAAACAAACAAACAAAAACAACAACAACAAAAAATTCGATGACCTAAACATAATGAAAATAAAGATTCACAACAAATGCCTCTGAACTTGTAGGTATAGGGGAATGGGCTGGTAAAATACGGAATTCAGATCTTTTCTACTTTTAGCAAAATTCTGTAAGAGAAAGATAAGTCTAGGCAAGACACTACCAGTTTTCACACAAAAATACAAGCCAAGGTCTCTCTGTCTGTGGCCTGTAATCTAAGTTACTGGGAATCAGTGGGCTCCAAACTATGGAAAAGTCAATACTTCTATATTGTAAACAGCAGAAGATGCGTGACAAGATTGTTACTCAGTTCCTTTCCTGGGCAGACAGTCAGCCTATATTCAAAAATAGTATTTAGGGTACTAGACTCGCATTTGAACCTATTGTTTAATTTAGTAACCACTCCAAATGGGGGCTTGAG
This sequence comes from Arctocebus calabarensis, assembly GCA_963573935.1. Classification (NCBI taxonomy): domain Eukaryota; kingdom Metazoa; phylum Chordata; class Mammalia; order Primates; family Lorisidae; genus Arctocebus; species Arctocebus calabarensis. The sequence continues at coordinate 14,778 of CAUYON010042294.1, forward strand.
AAATGTAAAAGGACTGATAATGTTTTCTCATAGTGATAACACTAATACTCTCACTGATAACAAACCCAAACAAAGTCAGTAAAATGGGGGAGGAACGGGATGGCTCACAAGCATTGATCTGTAAAGACAATGGGAAACTACTCAACTACTGGGGATTTCTGATGAATAACCTGTGATTGGAGAGACGCGAGAGGGCACAAAATGGTTTTCTGTTTGCTTTTGTTTCTATTGTTTGAAACTTATATTGTCACTTGCACTCTAAAAATCATCTTCCTTAGACCATCTGAAGTGCTGGTTCAATGAACATCCTACGTCCTTCCCACCCAATATCTAATGAGTCAGAGAGCTGCTGGTGAGCTATGGTTTTTTTTTAAACAATCCCTTCAATTATCGTTATGTACACTAAAACTTGTAAACAAATTTCTTTTCATTAAAAATTAATATTGAGCATGAGACATGTTTATTTTATTTTTCTTTTTATGAGAAAAGCACTGTCAAGAAGCATTGACAAGAAGATACTGGGCACCTTTGCTGATAAGACTGGAAATAGAAATAATAGTTATTTTAGAATACATATTATTCACGTAGGATTATGTCTATTAATCTAGAGATTGTCAGTTTGTTTGGGTTTTTTGTCAACAGGAAACTAGACAAAATCACTTTCAATTCTGTCTTGCTATGGTTTTGAAAGGAAAAAATGTTGCGCCAGTTTATTTAAAATCTAAATTCTTTGGGAAAATAATTAATAATTTTGAAATTTTGATGAGGAAATAACTGAGAGAGAAGGAGAGAGAAGTTTTATAGTGTTCCCTTACTAAAAAGAATACTCTCATCATGATATTAAAGGAAAGACACAACAAATGTGCCTTTGAAAAAAGCTTAACTCCCTTTTTTTATTAAGCTTTAAAGAACAATATGAAAGTTAACCATAGTCATCTTGGTAAATATTGACTTCTGAACCTTTCTGTTAAAGATAGGGTTACCTTTGACTTCAAATACTAGCTTATACTAAGAGTTAAATTACAAAAGAAAATGGATATGAATGATGACTTTAAAACGTTTATATTAGACATAATAAATACAGAAATAATCTTTGCTTTTAGCACTTTATAAATATTTCATGATACTTTTTGCATAAGCTAATTTTGATTGTATTAGCATGCCCTTGTGCAATATGTATATTAACCAGCACAGTTAACTTGCGTGTCAAATAAAATATTACTTGAAATCAAAATTTAACTTTTTTAAAACAAGACCATATCATGTTATAAATAAATATTAAAATGTCACGTAGGTCACTTCCATCATGAAAATAGCATTTGGCAGCTACATTCTGTATCTACTGGATCTGTGGAAAGAATGACCACATATCTCAGATCAGTTCTTACTCTCAGTTTTGTTTCATTGCCATCCTCATCCTACAGGTTGTTTTCTATAAATTATTGCACTGTTAAGATAGCTCCCATCTCAACCACACTAAATTAAGGTTTTAACACATTTTAGCATTATCCAAATGACCACCTAATTTAGATACGAGTTTACTTTACCTCATATTTGCAACTGTGCTGATAAATTTGATCCAGGAAAATGGCAGCATCTGATTCTTTCAAAGGCCTTTTTTTGAGCTATTTCCTTATCATTATAATATCTGAACACCTAAAGTATTAAAAAGGTTTCCTTTTAAAGAGAGGCAAAGATTCTCAGCTTACTTGATAAGAACATAGATAAAAGTTATCTTATAAGCAAAAAAAAGGTGATCATCCATCACCGGAGGGCAATACTTGTTTCTATGGAAACTAGAGTATGTTAATGACTTCCTTTTCCTCTTGGAAAACAGCAGAGGGAATAGTAATGTTTCATCCATTAACAACAAAAAAAGGCAAGGCAGGGAGGGAGGGAGGGAGAAAGGAAGGAAGGAAATGGCAGGAGGAAAGGAAAAGAGTTAAATTTAAATTTTAAAAGTGACTGGATAAACTAAGTATTAATAAAAACAAATATGTGTCATTTGAAAAATCATAGATTTGTTCTTGAGGAAAAGAAAAAGACAATCAGGCCGTCCAGAAACCAATGCAGGGGAGAGATGCACTCTGTGGCGTAAATGTCCCCCGAGACTCACTGTGGGTCACCTTACACGCCCCAGGAGGAGGCTGCCTAGCTTACTGCCTACTTGGAGTAGCCTTAGGGGACAAACTGAGGGAAGCAAACTTTGATATTCTGTCCAACAAGTGTTTTTATTTAAATCAGTCATCATCCCTTTATTTTTGATAAGATTGATAGTATTTATGTAATAATTAAATTTCAAATTGCTTTTAAAAATCTTTTGATAGTTTGAAATGGACTTAAAATGCTTTTCCATAATACATAATCTGATTAAGAAGTAAACATTTCCTAACGATGTATTTTCATTCTTAAAATTAGTCATTGAGATTTTTTTTTTTTTTTTTTTGCAGTTTTGGCCAGGGCTGGGCTGGAACCCGCCACCCTCGGTAGACGGGGGGGGGGGGGGGGGAGGGCCGTGCCCTACTCACTGAGCCCCAGGCGCCACCCTAGTAATTTAGATTTTTTTGAAAAGTTGCATTGTACCTTAGAAAAGCAATGCATATTTACTGGCCCAATATACAAACACAAGCATCTTCTCCAAATAATTTTCCAAATGTGAGATAATGCTAAAGTTTGTATAGCACATAAAACCAAAAATGTAATACCATGTTGCAGAAACAATCTATACCAGTGATTTTCTTTTTAAAATATATATATATATATTATTTCAAATGAATATATATATATTATTTCAAATGAATATGAATTTCATTGTTCAGGTTCCATTGTTCTCACTTCACAGGTCAAATTCATGTTGTAGTTGAACCCATCCCCGGGGGCATGCTGAACACCTCTTTGTGCACATTAGTAAGTGAGATCTGAGATGCCCCAATCGACTTCCCACCCCTCTTCTCTCTCCCTTTCCCCTTGCAGTATTCAGTATTTGTGTCTTATTGTTCGTGTGGGCTGTGGAGAAAAGGGAATACTTCTACATTGCTGGTGGAATTGCAAACTTATACAACCTTCATGGAAAGATGTATAGAGAATTCTCAAACAACTAAAAGTCCACCTGCCATTTGATCCCACAATTCCATTATCAGGTATCTTCCCAGAGGATAAAAAATAATTATACCACCAAGATATTCATACCAGTGATTTCAGCCAGCGTGCTGAGGCACCCTGGGGTGGCCATGTGAAGGTCTGAGGTGAGCAGCAAAAATTTTGCTTCTTTTTAATCTATTATTTTTATTTCAAAATATCTCAAACATACAGAAAAAGTTGGGGAACAGTATAATAAGTGTACATGGACCTGCTATATTTTGTCATTTTTTTGCTTCACATCTTCTTAAACAAATACAGTAATAAACATACAGTGAAAGTTCCTCATGTGTTATTCCCCATCTCATCCCTACCTTCCTCCTCAGACATTAACCACCATCCTGAAATACAGATCATCTCCATGAATATTTTTATGCTTTTATAATCTCTGTAATTATCTACAAACAAAACATAATTATTTTTATTTCTAAGCATATGACATCATACCCTACATGTCCTTTCACAACTTGATTTTTCTGTTCAACATTATATTTTTGAGATGTATCAATTTTTTATTATTTTTTAAGTTCAGCATACAAAAATCCATTGTATATCATTAACAGTTAGAGAATTAAAGTTAATATGACAACACAAGTTATAAAGTACATAGAAATAATTCTTCAGAATACATAGTTTTTGTACATGAAAATCTTCTAGTTATCATTGAAAATATAAAAAGACACAGGTCTGTAAATATCACAAAATTATTATTAATTTTTTTTTATTTTTGATGTTCTTTTATTTTTTATAACTTGAGTTATTGTCTTTCTAGGCATATCAGTATACCACACAGCAAATTCAGTTTTCTCTGGGGGTTCAGAAGGATTGTACCAAACAGTTGGCCCACTGGGGGGCGCACATATCTGATACTGGGTTTTATTACATATATTATATATATATATATAAATAGGGGCTTAGGGTTTCTTGAGGCGAAGTTCCTTCAGGCTTTCCTGTACATTCATAGTAAGAGTAAACCAATACCACAGTTTTGACAGTTTGTTTAGTTTGGGTTATCTTTTGGATACAATTTCCACAACCTTCATCATGTCTTTCACCTAAGATTAAAGAAGAAAGGTGAAAAAGTCCAAAGCGAAGAATCAGTAAT
>CAUYON010042298.1:0-25525 GCA_963573935.1 Arctocebus calabarensis
GGTGGGGTCTTGGGGTCTTGGTGTGTGCCACACCTTTGGGGGGCAAAACACGATTGTAAGAGGGTCTTTTCCTAACAAATGCAACCAGTGTAACATGGTTTCTTGTACCCTCAATGAATCCCCAACAATAAAAAAAAAAAATCACATTATAACAAAGACATCTATACCAGAATATTCATCGCAGTCCAATTCATAATTGCTAAGTCATGGAAGAAACCCAAGTGCCCATGGATCCATGAATGGATTAATAAATTGTAGTACATGTATACCATGGAATATTACACAGCCTTAAAGAAAGATGGAGACTTTACTTCTTTCATGTTTACGTGGATGGAGCTGGAACATATTCTTCTTAGCAAAGTATCTCAAGAATGGAAGAAAACGTATCCAATGTACTAAGCCCTACTCTGAAGCTTATTTATAGCTGTCGTATGAAGGGGATAATCCAATTCTTATAACACAAGAATATGGGGAAATGGATAAGGGTAGGGAGAGGAAGGGGGAGGTTGTTGTGGAGGAAGGGTAATTGGTGAGGCCACACCTATGGTGCATCTTAGAAGGGTACAGGCGAACCTCACTAAATGCAGAATACAAATGTCTTCATATAATAACTGAGGAAATGCCAGGAAGGCTATGTTAATCAGAGTGATGAAAATAGTTCAGATTGTATATGAAACCAGCACATTGTACCCCTTGATTGCACTATTGCACACAGCTATAATTTATAATAAAGACAATAAAAAATAAAAATAAATCTGGGAGCGTTTAAGTTAGGTGCATAAATGTTTAAAATTGAGATATCTTCTTGTTGTGTTGTTCCTTTGACCAGTATGAAGTGTCCTTCTTTGTCTTTCATTACTAAAGTTGCTTTGAATCCACTTGTATCTGAAAATAATATTGCAACCTCCCCTTTCTTCTGATTTCCATTTGCTTGAAACACTATTTTCCATCCTTTAACCCCAAGGCTTGATTTGTCCTTCAGGTCTTGGTGTGTCTCCTGGAGAGAGCATATGGATAGCTTGTGGTTTTTTATCAAATCAGCCAGCCTATGCCTCTTCATTGGGGAGTTCAAGCTATGATATTTATTGAGCATATCGATAAGTATGGTAAAATTCTAATCATCTCATTATGAGGTAGTTTGTTGTGTAGTTTTATCCTTTGTGCCATTGTGGAAGCTAAGCTTTGGCCTTTGCCTTCTAGGTACTTCCTTTGGTGGTGGTCCATTATGGTGTTCAGTAGTGAGAATGGCTCTAAGCAGTTCCTGTACAGCTTGGTCTTGTGAAGAATTTCCTCAGTGCTTGTATATCTGCAAAGGATTTGATTTCTCCATCAATTTTGAAGCTAATTTTAGCAGAGTACAGGATTCTGGATGAAAATTATTTTGTTTAAGGATGTTGAAATTGGATGCCTATACTCTCCTGGCTTGGAAGGTTTCAGTTGAAAAGCCAGCTGTCAACCTAATGGCTCTGGCCTTGTAGGTCAATTGGTGCTTATTCCTAGCTGCTTGTAGAATTTTCTCCTTCATCTTGACTCTGGAGAGGTTCATTACAAGGCGTCTTGGAGAGGTTCTGTTTGAATTGAGATGACCCAGGTTTCGCTATCCATCTGAAAGGAGTGTGTCAGGATATTTAGTAAAACTTGGGAAATTTTCATTTATGATAATCTCAAGTAGGGCTTCCATACCTTTGGGATAATCTTCTTCCCCTTCAGGTATTCCTTTTATCCATATGTTTCAATGCTTCATGGTGTCTGTTAGTTCTCTAAGCACCTGCTCTGCTTTCTCTCTCTTCTGACTCTGTAACCACCTGTGTTAACTCAAAGACTTTATCCTCTAACTCTGATGTTCTTTCTTCTCCACAGTGTAATCTATTTTTGATACTTTCTACTGTTTCTTTACATTACCCAATTTTCTCCTTCATTTCTTGAAGCTCATCCATATCTTTTCTATATTCTACACATCTCTCATCTGACTTTTGGTTGTCTTTCCATTTCCTCTTCCAATCCCTTTATTATCTTAATCATCCATATTTTAAATTCCCTTTCTGTCAAATCCATCAATTCTTTATAGGAGGAATCTTCTTTAAAAATTCCTTTATGGTGCCTTAGTGGAGTTGCTCTAATTTGGTTATTCATGGTGCCTGAATTTTTGTTTTGATTCCTCTTCATGTGGGCTTTCTTCTTGCTCACTTCCTTATGTACTTTTTTCCTTCTCACTTCCTCCTTTGCTTAAAGTCACTTTATCTCAGATTTTAGGTGATGAAGGGGCCTCTTGTTATGGGGTCAGAAGGTGGAGGAGAGTTGGAGTGAGCAAGTAAAAGCAAGAGGAAAAGAAAAGGAAAAAAGGAGGAAAAAAGAGGGAAAGAGTAATAGAAAAACAAAGAGAAGAAAAAGAAAACAAAGAAAAGTAGAAAGAAGGGGAATAACAGAAAAAAATTGAACAATGGGTGAGGAGGATAGGAGGAGAGGATGAGCATGATAGAAGAAATGTTATTATTCAATATGGTGCTACAGCCACGCCTGTAGCTCAAGTGTTTCGAGGAGCTAGGCTGGGTGGGTTCCTCTAAATCAGGTACTCCTTACCAGCCTGAACACAGCCAGACTCTTCCTCTGCCAAGAATGAGAAGAGAAGGAAAAGAGCAAACACAAAAACCAAGTAGAAAAAATTGAGTAAGGATGAAAAAAGAAAGAAAAAAGAAAACAATAGAAGGGTTCTGCAGTGTGATCTTCCTAATACTTTCTTTCTGGGGCCAACAATAGAAAGTTCTCCTGGCCTCCTTCAGCCAGACTACTGCTGTGGTCTACCTGCCAGACCACAGCTGTGTCACACCAGCTCTCAGCAAAGAAAGGGCAGAAAGTGAGAAAAAAAATTACAATAAAAAGATAAGAATAGATAAAGGAAATTAAATGTACTATTGAATCAAATAAAGGAGAGAGAGGGAAGAGAAATAAAGAAATAAAGAAGACAACAAACCAAGAAGAAAATAAAAAAGGGGGGTGGAATATCTTAGCTGATGCAGAAGCACTTTATGTGGGAGAGATGAGAAGAGTAGAAGAGTCTGTATCAACTGAGAGAATGCTGAAGAGTGAAAGAGGGAGAGACCATAAATCAAGCTAAAATTCTGAAAACCCAAAAAGAATGTAAAAATGAAAGCCAGGAAAAGAACCAGCCAAGCCAATTAGCAAAAAACAAAACACATTGAAAGAAGATAAAGAGAGGGGGGGAAAGGCTCAAATAGCCTGATGTAAGCAACCTCAGCAACCATTAGAGGAAAAAAAGAAAAGACAAAACAACAACAACCCCCAAATATTTGCTTTTACATAAACATATATGTATATATATGCCATAGGAAGCTGACATTAGTAAGAATATATTTATGTTGCAATATACTTCTTGTACACCAGGTGGTGCAGTGAATTTGGGGGACAAACAGCCCAACTGTTAACCTCTCTCTGGTTCCCAGGCTTAGAGCTATTTCCCAGCTTAGTTCCTAGTGATCACCCATTCACCTGCTCAACTCTCAGACCCTGCCAACCTGGGATTCCAGAGCTCTCAAAAATACTTCAGAGGCAGGTCTCACAAATTTTCCCCACAACAGTTCCTATGAAGCATGGGAGTTCCTAGGCCTGTCACGAATGTAGATCTGCTCCCCACAGACAGAACTCAGACCACTATGCCTTAAGCCCCCAGCAAGAGGTCTGCCCTCACAGCCTTCTGGTGACCCTTATGACAATGGTGACCCCCTATCCAGGGACTTTCCCCCTATGGATGTTTCACCCACTCCACTGCCAAACCACAGCAGAACTGCTCCAGATTGCACCCCAATCTGGCCACCAAGTTCTGCTCAGGAATTCATTCTTCTCCAGTCTTTCCAGAATCCCTGAACCTGTCACGAGTGTAGGTCCACTCCCCCCAAGTGTAACTCAGACTGCTGTACCTTAGGCTCCCAGCAAGAGGCCCGCCCTCACAATCTCCTGGCAATCTTTATGACAATGGCAGCCCCTTATCTGAGCACTTTCCCCACGTGGATTCTTCACCTGCTGCCAGACCACAGCAGAACCTCTCCTGACCTCACCCCAATCTGGCCACCAAAATCCAGGCATAGTGCACACTTCTCCAATCTTTCCACTCAACACCCAGCCTCCCACAAGAACTGAAAACTGCTAAAGGTTTCCTCTCAGACTTCCATGGAGGGGGCTGGCCACCTCTGAGGTCAGGGTGTGCTCACAGAAACTTGCCTGGTATGCTGGATCTCTGGTAAGTCTAATAATCCACCACCACACTGCACACTCTGAATTACTACTCCACATCAATATTCTACACTGGGAATGGTCTAGCCCTCTTTCTCTCCCCTGTTACTCCAGGAGAACGTGGCTAATTGTCTCTTCTATTCACCATCATGCTCCGTCCTCCCAGCCTCCAACTCTTGGGCTTAAGCGATTCTCTTGCCTCAGCCTCCCAACTAGCTGGGACTACAGGCGCTTGCCACAATGCCCAGCTATTTTTTTAGACATGAGGTCTCTCTCTGACTCAAGGTGGTCTTGAACTCATGAGCTTAGGCAATCCACCCACCTTAGCTTCACAGAGTGCTAGGATTACAGATATGAGCCATCGAGCCCAGCCCACCTTCAGGGAAATTTTTAAAAATTGTAAAATTTGTATGGAACCACAAAAGACCCTGAATAGCCAATGCAATCTTGAGTGAAAAGAATCAAGTTGGAGGCATCATACTACCTAATCTCAAATATACTGCACAACCATAGTAATGCAAATAGCATGGCACTGGCATAAAACCAGATACACAGTTTCAAAGTGGAAAATCCAGAAGTAAATTCATATACTTACAGCTAGCTGATTTTCAACAAAAATGCCAAGAACATACATTGGAAAAAGAACAGACTTGTCAATAAATGGTACTGGTAAATTGGATATCCATATGAAGAATGAAACTAGATCCCTATCTCTCACCACATATAAAAATTGACTCAAACTGTATTAAACGCCTAAATTTAAGACCTAAAGCTATGAAACTACTAGAAGAAAATATAAGGGAAACACTCTAGGACATTTATTGGGGGTAAGATTTTATAGATAAAACCTCAAAAACACAGCAACAAAAGTGAAAGCAGACAAATGGAATGATATCAAACTAAAAAGCTTCTGCACAAGGGACACAATCAGTGGAGTGAAGAGATAGTCTACAGAACAGGTGAAAATATTTGCAAGCTATTTATATAACAAGGGACTATTATTTAGAATATATAAGAAACTCAATTAATTGAACAGTGAAAAAATAGGCTGATTTTTTTAAACGAGCAAATGATCTGAATAGACATTTTTCTAAAGACATACAAATGTCCAATAAATATGTGAAAAAACGCTCAACACCACTAATAATCACAGAAATGAAAATCAAAGCCACAATCAGATATCATCACACCCCAGATAGGACAGCTATTGTCAAAAGACAAAAGCAAATAATTCTGGCAAGAATGAAGAGAGAGGGGAACTTTTATACACTGTTGATGGGAATGCGATTTAGTACAGCCATTATGGAAAACAGTATGGAGATTCCTCAGAAAGCTAAAACTAGAACTGCCATATGATCCAGAAATCCCACTGTTGGGTATATATCCAAAGGAAAGGAAATCAGTATATCAAAGAGGTATCTCCACTCCTGTTTGTTGTAGCACTGTTCACAATAGCCAAGATATGGAATCAACCTAAGCGTTCATCAGCAGATGAATGGATAAAGAAAATGTGGTACATAGCCACAATGGAATGCTATTTAACCATAAACAAAAATGAAATACTATCATTCACAGCAACATAGATGAGCCTGGAGTACATTATATTGAGTAAAAGAAGTCAGGCACAAAATGATAAATACCAAATGTTCTCACTCATATGTGGAAGCTAAGAAAATTGCTCTCATAGAAGTAGAGAGTAGAATACTGGCTACCGTATGTTGCTGTGTATAATGTGCACTTTTTTGCCCAAATTTTTGAGGGAATAAAAAGGATGCATATTATACATGGGTAGTATGGTTTGGGAGTAGGGAAGCCCAGCAAGCCTCCCAGGGCTGTTGTGCCCTTCTGTCTGGGTCCACCGCGTATATGTGATTCCAGTGGGAGGATCTGGGATCTAGTGGGAGTGGGCCAGAGTGGGATCTACCAAGTGCTGGGATCAAGGCAGGGGGCAGTGGCAGGGCTGGTGAGGTAGGCCACAGCAGTGTGTGGCAAGGTCAAAGGCCCTAGACTTAGCCCCACAGAGGGAATGGGCAGTTCTACACAGGCCCCAGAGGTCTGCCAGGCTTCCCACAGGCTAAACAACCTCAGAAACTCCTTTCTCCTTAGCCACATGTGTGGCCATCTCTGCTGCAGCCCCTACATGGTAAAAATGGAAGGGCTTCTTAGAAAGAGGGAAGGGACAGCCATCACAGAGTGGGCAGCTGTGGAAAGGTAGTGTGTTCGGTACATAGACAAGAGGAGCAATAGCCCTCCCCAGATGTGTATCTGGGACTGGCCACTTTCATGAAGGACATTTTCCTGAAAATTTGGGGAAAAACATGAGTTCATTATTCACAGAAAAATATAGCTGGAGACTAGGAAAGAAGGGGGAGGGAGAGTTTGGTTAAGGAATACAAAGTCACAGCTAGATAGGAAGAATAAATTTTCATGTTCTTTAGCACTGTAGTTTTCCTATAGTTAATTATTTATTCTATATTTTCAAATAGCTAAGAAAAGAGGATTTTGAATGTTCCCAACACAAGGAAATGATAAACGTTTGAGGTGAATGGATATGCTAATTACCTTGATTTGACCATTAAACATTGTATACATGTATCAAAATACAACATGTACCCCATAAATATAGACAACTACTGTGTGCTAATTAAACTATTTTTAAATTAACAACGCTGAATTTTATTTATGCACACCCTTTGCTCCTAGAAGACATTGATAGTTGGAAAAATCTCACCATCTTTTTGTATTCCAGACAACAATTTACCACCAAGAACCACCCTTCCTTATATGCCTTAGTTAAGACTCCCAGATGCCCTCTTGTCTATCTATGACAAGGCCAAACACAGACTCTCCAAATTCCCATTCTCTACCTCCCAGGTGATTAGCTCAACTGCTTGGCCCCACTGATTAATCAGAACAAAATATTTGTAAGCCAAATTTTGAATTAAGCTTCTCTCTTGATCCAAATATCTGAATTTAGGCCCACCCTCAGTGTGAGCCAGTCAACAGCTTCCCTAAGAATGATCTGTCCTCATGGTAAAATAATCTCTGCTCTACTCTCTGTTCAAGCCACCTTTTCTTCCCACTTCCTCACAACTGTTTTTTTCTGGCCTCATATAAAAGAAAAATCCTTTGTGCCTAATCTTTGAGACATGTGTAGCTCCCTTGTCCCATCAACAATAATCTTTTTGTGTAAAGTCTCACCTTACCACATCTAGATTTGTTTTTATTTGATAAAAGTAACTGAGAAACCCCTAATTATATCCCATTAAACCCAAATTAAATATGTCCCCACTCAACTTCCTCTTATCTCGATTCCCAACTAATTGCAGCAACTCCAAGGTACCAAACACAAGGGGAAGTGGGACAGAGAAAGTGAATGAAAAGTCACAGCAATCATAACCAGTTCAAATTTCAAAAGTCTACATTTAAAAAAGAAAACTGCATAACTGGGATGGGGTTGGAGACTCAGCTATGGTGGAACCTAAAGCTTATTCTGCATTTGGGAACCCTCATTAAGAAATGTAAGGACATAATATTACAAATACAAAATTAGATTTGAACATAAATTTTATTTAGAATTAGGAAAGATATCCCATCAAATTACATATTTTAAAACATGTACCATATAAAATTTGAAAGTATATTCCACAAACATCACAACCCCTGCCCCTAAATACACAATTTTTATATTAATTAACATCATCACACACTTCCAAGGCTCATTTAAGGCTGTATTTGCTGCATCATTAAATACTTACTAATTAGGAGAAAATTTCTCTTTTTGACAAGACATCATTAAGAACCAAATCCTCCACACATAAAGTGACATAAGTGACTAGCTTTTGACTTTGTATGTTTTAAACCTTGTTTCTCCTCACTGCTATTGAAAGATAATTTCTAAAAACAGATAAAATCATGACTCATACCAATTATAAAAAAGAGCACATGTTAAAGATTTTATTTAACTGAATCAATAAGGAACCAGGCAGATGTTATAGTCTATTCAAAAGTAAAGTCAAAAAAGCATAAACTTATTATGGAGTAAGAGAATGTTGAAATGAATTTACAAATGGAGACAGAAATGATTTTTCCACAGTGGAAGAGCAAAGTCAGTTGAACCTCTATAGGACAGGACACAAATTACGTCTCTCTGCAAGAATTATTTTGCGTTGCTATCGGATGACTTAAGGAGTTGTGCATTAGCTCCCTTAGAATCAGATAAGCTAGAGCGGTGTTCTATAGACAATGCGTAGTTTTTTATTGAGGCACACGTTCTCCACTACAGTCTACTCCTCTCTTATCACCAAAAATAATCAAAGAAAGAGTATTATTGATCACAAAATAAGCTTGGTCTTATTAGGATTGGTCTGATTATTTACATAGTGGCAGCAAGAGAGTTAACTTAGGACAAAATAGGCCTTCTTAAATTTTCTAAAAATTTTTATAAGGAATCTCAGATTGGTCTTTTCAAAACCCCTTATTTGCAAAGCCTCTTATTATGTTGTAGAAGAAAAGAAATATTTTTCCCCATCACTGGGTTCATGGCTGAGGTACCTATAATAAAAAACAAGTTAACAAAATAAAAACATACAATGGATTTACCATAAGTTTTACATTACATTGGAGCCTTCAGAAATGAAGACCTAAAGAAACACAGAAATCTGTGTATTTTTATGCTTTGGTTTGATGAAGAGTGGACAGTCATGTAGAAGTATGAATAGACAAAGGAGGTATAATTTTAATGGCAATAAACTGGAGAGAACTTAGCAAGTCGTGTTTGTTCAGCTTCTTTTCTGTGTCCCTGTGCCTTCAGAAATAAAAATATTTATTTCCTTAAGGTATAGAGACGATATTTTTTCACATGAGGATCTTATGACCTGCTCAGAGAAAAGTCAGATAATTCTCCCAGCACTGGGTCCACCCACCAAATCAAGCTCACAAGGCAGACCAACTGACAGCACTGGCCCAGAGTTCCGAAGAGACGCTTATGCGCTGGGCCATTCAAGCACTGAGGGCCGCAACTCTGTGAACAGTGTAAGCCCAAAGCTCAAATTTGCTCAGGCACCAGGAGCTGCCTGCCCTGTCAAGCTGAGGGGGGCAGGGGGCTGCCGCTCAGTAGGAGGTGCAGGTCTAAAGTTCAGATAAGAGTCACTCAGGCACCAGGCACCACCCACCCAATTGAGCTCAGAGAGCCTCCACCTGGTGGAGAGTACTAATCCAAAGTTTGGTCCAAAGTCACTTAAACCTCACCCCCACACACATATAACCAATTGAGCTCAGAGAGCCCTGCCAGGTGGAGGCCCAAGGCCAGAGGTCCAAAGTTCAGTCCAAAGTCACTTCAACCTCAGCCCCGCTCACCCAATCAATCTCAGAGAGTCCCATCTGGTGGAGGCCAGAGATCCAAAGTCACTTAAATCCCAGCCCCACCCACTCAATCAAGCTTAGCGGTCCAAAGTTCAGTCCAAAGTCACTTAGACACCAGCCTGCCCATCCAATTAAGCTCAGAGAGCTGTAACTGGAGAACGGGGCAGGTCCAAAGTTCAATCACAACTCAACTTTAATCACTGGCCCCACCCACTCAATGGAGCTCAGAAGTTGTCCTGGAGGGCAAAAACCAGATCTGCCTGAGAATTCCTGAGGAGTTGGAAAAGGGTAACTCACCCTCTTCCCACAAAATTTGGGACTGCTATGCTACTGTTCTCACGCTGCAGCTCGGCAGCTGGCAGACTTTCCAAGCTTCTCAGTAAGCTCTCCAAATACTCCAGACTCTACAGGAGGCAGTCCTTCCAGCAGTTAGGGTAGGGGAAGGGCAATCTGGATGCTCAGGATTGCAGGAAAAATATTTGGTCTTTTCTGCCAGATAGAATGGGGCCTAGGTTCAGTGGTGGGACATCAATAATGAAGGACTCAGACTTAGTGACTGCTCTCCTGTGGGATAAGGTGAGCGGACTTTTGAACACTGTTTGATGGTGGGCTGGTCACCTGCCACAGAGCTCCCATTTGCATGGAGGGGTCTCCCTTCCTCTGGGAGCTGGGCTCATACCTGTTGTTAGTCTTCCACTTTCTTGTTTCTGCTGCTTGATTCAGCCTGGGTAATGTGTACCTCACACATTCCTCTCAGTGTGGAACTCCTCACATTCAGCTTCCATCCAGTTCAGTCCAATATCTCTCCCTTTGGGCATCCACCACCTTTCCACTATTCCACTATACATCCTTTTAAAAGGAGTAAATTCTGTCATTTACATCAACATAAATCAATATAGAGCATCAGTCCCCAACCTTTCTGGCACCAGGGACCAGTTTCATGGAAGACAATTTTTCCATGGGTGAAGCAGGGTATCTGAGAAGAAGTAGAGCTTGGTGGTGATGCCAACAAAAGGGAGCAGCTGTAAACACAGAAGAAAGCTTCCCTAAGCCTGTGGCCCAATGGTCAGGGACTGCAGATCTAAAGGACATTATACTAAGTTAAATAAGGCAGGCACAGAAAGACAAATACCTCACAATCTCACTTAAATAGAACTCTAAGAATGTTCAAGTCTTAGAAGCAGAGAGTAAATTAGTGGTTACCAGGAACGGAAGTGGGGGTTTAGGGGATTAAGGAGATGATGATCAAAGTCTACAAGTTATTGATTTCAGTTATCAATTCCTTCTGCCTATTTCAGTTATCAATAGATATGAGGAATAATTTCAAGAGATTTGTTCTACAATATGGTGACTATAATTATAACAATGTCTTGTAATTTTGAAAATTCCTGGAACAGCATATATACGAGGTCTGATAATTAAGTTTGAAAACTCATCCTATGCTGAATATCACTGTGATCACCTTTGAAGTACTTTCCTTGACCATCCGGTGACTGTAGCAATAGTCAACAGTGAGGTATGTAGTACTTTTTCTAGAATGAGTTCACGAACTTAATTCTATATAGGTACTCTGTATATATACTTTATGTGTATATGTAAAATATATATTACATATACATATGTATATACACACAATGAAAAAATATTTAGCTTTAAAAAAGAAAGAAGTTCTGTCATTCACAACAACATGGACTGCATGATCTCACTTACACATAGAATCTAAAACAGTCAAACTCACAGAAGCAGAGAGTATAATAGTGGTTGCCAGGGGCTGAGGTTTGGGGGAACAGGAATATTGGTCAAAGGGTACAAAGTTTCAGTTTTGCAGGATGAATAAATTCTAGCCATCTATAATAGCGTGTCATATACTTGAAAGTTTCTAAGACAGTAGATCTTAAATGTTCTTACTACAAAAAAAAAAGTGGTAACTGTGCGAGGAGAATATATGGTAATTAGCTTGATAGGGATAATCATTCACAATATATACATATATCAAATCATCACGTTGAACGTCTTAAATACATGCAAAATACAAGTTTTGATGTGCATATTATTTTATTGTCTATCAAGTAAAGCTGTAAAAAAATCTAACTTTAAACAATAACAAGATTCACTCACAAAATTATCAAGGAAGAGCTATAATTATTTTTTTTACACTATATCCTCTAATTACTAATACACAGAACACAAAAATTTAATAAACATAACTCCCAAAAGTATCCAGAGTATTCCTCTCCATCATGTCCATCTTATTGTTTTAACATGGAATGGGTTTATTATTGTTGTTTTTATTTTTTTTATTGTTGGGGATTCATTTAGGATACAATAAACCAGGTTACAGTGATTGCATTTGTTAGGTAAAGTCCCCCTTATAATTGTCTTGCTGCCAAAAGGTGTGTCACACACCCAAAATCCCACCCCATCTCTCCTTCCCTCTCTCTGCTCTTCCTGCTCCCATCCCCCTCTCTCCTTCCCTCTCTCTGCTCTTCCTCTCCCCTATCCCCCCTTCCCTTTAGCGCAATCTCTTCTCCCACCCTCCACTGTGCACTAGGTCATGAATTATTCTCATATCAAAATTGAGTACATAGGATTCATGCTTCTACATTATAGTGATGCTTTACTAAGAATAATGTAATACTTAACCTGGAATACCTTGTAATCCAGGTTAATACAAAGGATGTAAAGCCTGTATCTTTCCTTAAGGCTGAATAGCATTCCATGGTATACATATACCACAGCTATCCTGGGTTGGTGGACATGTAGGCTCTTGACACACTTTGGTGATTGTAAATTGAGCTGCAATAAATAGTATACTGCAGGTGTCCTTATGATAAAAGGATTTTTTCCCTTCTGTGTAGATGCCCAGTAACGGGATTACAGGATCAAATGGGAGGTCTTGCTTGAGTTCTTTGAGGTTACTCCACACTCCTTCCAAAAAGGTTGTATTAGTTTAGAGTCCCACCAACAGCATAAAAGTATTCCTTTCTCTCCACATCCATGCCAGCATCTGCAGTTTTGAGATTTTGTGATGTGGGCCATTCTTGCTGGGCTTAGATGATATCTCAGGCTTGTTTTGATTTGCACTTCTCTAATAATTAGGGATGATGAGCATTTTTCATATGTTTGCTAGCCATTCATCTGTCTTCTTTAGAGAAAGTTCTATTCATGTCTCTTGCCCATTGATATATAGGATTGTTGGCTTTTTTCATATGGATTAAAGTTCTCTATAGATCCTAGTTATCAAGCTTTGTGTAATTCAAAATATGCAAATATCCTTTCCCATTGGGTAGGTTGTCTATTTGCTTTGGTTGTTGTCTCCTTAGTTGTACAGAAGTTTTCAGTTAAATTAAGTACCATTTGTTTATTTTTGTTGTTGCAATTGCCATGGAAGTCTTCTTCATAAAGTCTTTCTCAGGCCAGTATCTTCTAGTGTTTTTTGTATGCTTCCTTTGAGGATTTTTATCATTTCATGCCTTAAATATAGGTCTTTTATCCATCTTGAATCAATTTTTTGTGAGTGGGAAAAGGTGTGGGTCCAGGTTCGGTCTTTTACATGTGGATATCCAGTTTTTCCAGCACCATTTATTGAATAGGGATTCTTTCCCACAGTGTATGTTCTTGTTTGGTTTATGGAAGACTAGGTGGCTGTAAGATATTAGAGTCATTTCCTGGTTTTCAATTCGATTCTAAATGTCCATGTCTCTATTTTTGTGCCATTGCCATGCTGTTTTGACCACTATGACCTTGTAGGATAGCTTAACGTCTGGTATGCTGATGCCCCCGGCTTTGTTTTTATTGCTAAGAACTGCCTTAGCCACACGGGGTTTTGGGGGGTTCAATATAAAATGAAGAATTATGAGCATGGTATGTTTTTCCATTTGTTAATATCCTCTGCTATTTCTTTCCTTAGGGTTTCATAATTTTCTTTATAGAGTTCCTTCACCTCTTTTGTTAGGTATATTCTTAGGTATTTCATTTTTTCAAAGCTCTGGTGAAGGAGGGTTGTGTCCTTAATTAGGCTCTCATCTTAGCTGTTATTGGTGCATACAAAGGCAAATGACTTGTGAACATTGATTTTATATCCTGAGACATTACTGTATTTTTTGATGACTTCCAGGAATCTTATGGTTGAGTCTTTGGGGTTCTGTAAGCATAAGATCATATTGTCATCAAAGAGGGAGAATTTCACCTCCTCTGCTCCCATTTGGATGCCCTTTATTTCTTTCTCTTGCTTGATTGTATTGGCTAGAACTTCTGGCACTATGTGGAATAGTAGTGGCAATAGAGGACAACCTCATCTGGATACAGTTCTAAGTGGAAAAGCTTTCAGTTTTACTCCATTCAGTAAAATATTAGCTGTGGGTTTGTCATAGATAGCTTCAATTATTTTTAAAAATGTGCCACCTGGGCAACACCTGTAGCTCAGTGGGTAGGGTGCCGGCCCCATATACCAAGGGTGGTGGGTTCAAACCCGGCCTAGCCAAACTGCAACAAAAAATAGTGGGCATTGTGGCAGGCACCTGTAGTCCCAGCTACTCGGGAGGCTGAGGCAAGAGAATTGCCTAAGCCCAGGGGTTGGAGGTTGCCATTAGCTGTGATGCCATGGCACTTTACCAAGGGTGACAAAGTGAAACTCTGTCTCAAGAAAAAAAATTATGCCATCTATGCCTATGCTCTTCAGTGTTCTAATTAGAAAATGATGCTGGATTTTATCAAATGCTTTTTCTGCATCTATTGAGAGGATCATATGGTCTTTGTTTTTGCTTCTGTTAATAACAGTGAATAACGTTTATGGCCTTATGTTAAAAAAGCTTGCATCCCTGGGATGAAATCTACTTGATCACGAGGTATGACTTTTTTGATGCTGAGCTATAATCTATTGGCTAGGATTTTGTTGAGAATTTTTGCATCTATATTCATGAGTGAAATTGGTCTGAAGTTCTCCTTTTAGTTGGATCTTTTCCTGTTTTTAGTATCAGGTGATGTTTGCTTCATAGAACATGCTGGGGAAGATTCCTTCCTCCACAATTTTGGAATAATTTCTGCAGTATGGGAATAAGGTCTTCTTTGAAGTTTTGATAGAATTCTAGTGTGAAGCCATCGGACCAGGGCATTTTTTTTGTTAGGAGATTTTTTATTGTTTCTTTGATCTCAGTGCTTGAAATTGGTCTGTTTAGGAGATCTATTTCTTCCTGGCTAAGTTTAGGGAGAGGGTGTGATTCCTAATATTCATTCACTTCCTTCACATTATCAAATTTCTGGACATAGAGTTTCTGGTAGTATTCAGAGATATTCTCTTTTATCTCTGTGGCATCTGTTGTTATTTCTCCTTTATCATTTCTGATTGAGGTTACTAGAGATTTTACTTTTCTATTTGTAGTTAGTCTGGCCAAAGGTTTATCTATCTTATTTATTTTTTCAAAAAACCAACTCCTTTTTTCTTTAATTTTCTGAATGATTCTTTTGTTTTCAATTTCATTGATCTCTGATTTAATTTTGGCTATTTCTTTTCTTCTGCTGGGTTTAGGCTTAGATTGTTCTTCTTTTTCCAGTACCACTAAGATGGCTTGTGAGTTTTTTGATGTGCTCTCCCTCTGTTTTTTGGATGTAGGCATCTAAAGCAATAAAATTTCCTCTCAGACTGCTTTTGCTGTATCCCACAGGTTATGCTAGCTTGTGTCTTCATTGTTGTTATTCTCAAGGAAAATAATGATTTCCTCTTTTATTTCTTCCTGCACCCAACTGTCCTTTGGCACAAGGTGGTTTATTTCATCCCTTTGTGTGGGGTTGAATGTTTTTGTTGGAATAGAGTCCCACCTTTAATGCCTCATGGTCTGAAAAGATACAAGGTAAAATTTCAATACTTTAGATTCTTTTGAGGTTTGTTTGGAGTCCTAGAATATGATCAATTTTGGAGAATGTTCCATGCCCCAATGAGAAGAATGTATATTCTTCAGCTTTGGGATGGAGTGTTCTGTATACATCTATCAAGCACAGTTCTCCTACAGTCTCATTTATTTCCCTTATTTCTTTGTTTAATTTCTGTGTTGAGGATCTCTCCAGCTCTGTAAGAGGAATGTTAAAGTCTCCTGTTATTATGGTGTTATAGGGTATCATATTATTCAGACTAATTAAGATCTGTTTCAAGAATCTAGGAGCATTTAAGTTGGGTGCATAAATATTTAGAATTGAAATGTCTTCTTTTAGTATTTTTCACTTGACCAATATGAAGTGTCCATATTTGGCATTTTTGCCTTTAGTTGCTTTAAATCCACTTGTATCTGAAATTAAGATTGCAACCCCTCTTTTCTTCTGAATTGTGTTTGCCTGAAAAATTGTATTACAACCCTGAACTCTGAGTTTTAATTTGTCTTTTGAGGCTATGTATGTTTCCTGCAGACAGCAGATGGATGGCTTGTGTTTTTTAATCCAATCAGCCAGTCTATGTCTCTTCAGTGGGTAATTCAAGCCATTAACATTTATTGAGATAATTGATAAGTGTGGTGGAGTTCTATTCATCTAATTTTGTGAAAGTCTATGGCTTAGTTTTATCTTTTGCATCATTGTGAAAGCTAGGTTCCGTCCTTTAATTTCTGTGTGCTTACTTTGCTGGTGGTCCATTGTGTGTAGAAGAGGTTGAAGTGTTTCCTGTAGAGTTGGTTTTATTGTGGCAAATTTCCTCAATGTTTCCATATCAGTAAAAGATTTGATTTCAGAAGGCACCTGTGGCTCAAAGGAGTAGGGCACTGGCCCCATATGCCAGAGGTGGTGGGTTCAAACCCAGCCCCAGCCAAAAACTGCCAAAAAAAAAAAGATTTGATTTCTCCATCAATTTTTGAAGTTTAGCTTAGCAGGATATAGAATTCTGAGCTGGCAATTGTTCTGTTTAATTAGATAAAATATAGATGATCATTGTCTTCTGGCTTGAAAAGTTTCATTAGAGAAGTCTGCAGTCACCCTGATGTATTTTCCTAAGTAGGTCAATTGGTGCTTACTCATTGTGGTTTGCAGAATCTTTTCTTTTGTCTTCGCTTTGGACAGGTTCATCACAATGTGTCTTGGAGTTGAGGTGAACTGGGATCCAATATCCCTCTGAAAGAAGTGTGTCAGCATTTTGGTGATGTTTGGGGAATTTTCATTTATAATATTCTGTAGTGTGGCTTCCATTCCTCTGGGCCATCTTCTTCCTCTTCTGGGATACCTATAACTCATATGTTTGAATGCTTCATAATGTCCCATAACTCTGTCAGTGAATATTCTGCTTTCTCTCTATTTTTTCTGCCTCTTTAACTATCTGAATTATCTCAAGAGCTTTGTCCTCCAAATGAGAGATTCATTCCTCTGAATGGTCTAATCTGTTGTTGATACTTTCTATTGCATCTTTAGTTCCCTACTTGACTGCTTCAGTTCCTTTAGCTCTGCCATATCCTTTCTATATTCATCATATTGTTCATCTCTTATGTTTCTGCTTCTGGATTTCCTTTTGGTTATTTTCCACTTTCTCAGCCATTCCCTTCACTGTTTTTTGGTTATTTTCCACTTTATCTGCAGTTTCCTTCATTTTTCCCATAATTTCCTTCATTGTTTTCATCATCTATATTCTAAATTCCCTTTATGTCATTTCTAACATTTCCTTATAGGTGGAATCCTCTTTAGTAGCTACCTCATGGTCCCTTGTGGGGGCCGCTGTGGACTGGTTTTTCATGTTGCCAGGATTTTCTGCTGATTCTTCCACATGAGTGTTTTCTTTTATATCTTTCCTTGCCCTAATTTTCCTTTCACTTCCTCTTGCTCTTTAAGTTAGTGTGCCTCTGGACTAGGGTTTTGATGAGTCCTTTTGGTACAGAACCAGAAGGATGAGAAGATTGAAGAGCAAGAAGGGAAAAAAGAAAAAAGAGAAAGGATGGGGGTAGGTAAAAGGGAATACTGACAAAAAGAATAGAAGCACAGAAAGAGGGAGACAGAAGCAATATAGGTGTACAGTAGGGTACTTTTACCCAACCTCTGGTGGTGTTGGGTTGGGTGGCTCCCTTGAGGTCAGAAGCTCTTTGCTAGCCTGCTCAGACACAGTACTCCACCTCCACCAAGTAGAAAAGAAAGACAAAAATGGTATAAATAAAACCAAAACAAGCAAACAGAAAACTTTACATGATAAAATTGAAGGGAAAACACTAGCAAAAAATAATAGGGGTAAAAACACTAGCAAAAATGAAGTTCTAATTGTTAAAGAAGGCAACAATGGAAAATTATATTTAAACTAGAAAAATTAAGAAAGAAAAGAAAAAAAGAAGCATCTAGAGGGGAAATTTTGAAATTTAATTTAAAAAGCAGTATATATTCCTTGCTGAATATTGTCTGGGCAACAAGTATGTTCTCCCAAGGTAGTTCAACTGAGTGCCAAGTCAAAAGAAAGCAAAACAGCTCACAGGTAAGGCCTTTCTGGTTTACTTTATCACTGCTGCTGTACTTACAGCTGCCAGCAAGATTAGACCAAATGAACACATGCAACCACTTGCCAGTTCTCCACTGCTTTTGTCCTCCTCATGTGGTCCAGAAGTCCCTCTGTGACTCCCTGTGTCTCCAAAGGGATGTTTCTGGGCAGATCCCACCAGCCAGAGATGCCTGGAGTCTCTCTCCCTAGTCTTACCATGCTCAGTTGCAAGGAAGCTGTTACTCAGCCACCATCTTGCCAGAAATCCCAAAAGAGCCAATTATTAAATATTTATCAGCACACCACTGCTATTATCTCTGTACAGATGAGGTGACACTTGTACCCAGGGAAAATCCTCTGGAGGTCACTGGTGCCAGCCATTAGCAGTAAGCCTCCAGAAGCTAGAGGATGGTCACACAGCATTGGCAAAAGGAATGTAGGGGTTTGGGGTGGAATACCAGTAGTGCCTACCACACTAGCACAAATCTATTTTACATAAGTATGGACTCACCCTGAGTTTTTTCTTCCTTGAGGGAATAGACAGCCAAACAGCCAAAGCTTGAAAGTGAACCTAAGAAGTACCTCCATTACTCAGTCTCCAGGCTACACTTGGAAGTTGGAAGAATTATATTAACTCTGCCTGCCACCCCATCTGTTCCCCAGATGCATTTATTCATGGATGGCCATGAAGAATAATAGGGTCTTTGTTCTGAAAGTGGGTATATTCCTCTCTTCTGGGCCCCATTTATAACTCAGTCTGACCAGGAGTCTTCACAATGACAGCACCTTGTCCATTAATAAAAAGAACAAGTAGAAATCAAGGTATTTTTCTTCTGTGGAGAAGAGAATAAAGAACAATGCCTAACCATTGTAGCCATTGACTTTCTGGCTGGTAACTAGTTCCATTTCCATGGAAACAGAGAGCAGAACAGGAAAAAGAATGGCTTTTTAGAATAATAGAGGATTTTATGTTGTAAGTTACTTGGTGGGGAAAGGAAGAGCAGAGAGAGGGAAGGAGTAAGGGGGGTGGGGTCTTGGGGTCTTGGTGTGTGCCACAACTTTTGGGGGCAAAACCCAATTGTAAGAGGGTCTTTTCCTAACAAATGCAACCAGTGTAACATGGTTTCTTGTACCCTCAATGAATCCCCAACAATTAAAAAAAAATTGTCAACACATCTTGTAGACATACAATGGCTAATTATTATCTATAAGACTGTACCATAGAGATTCCGTGCCGGAATATTGAAATGTAAATATTATTCTTTCAATATTCTCTTTCTCCAGTCCTCACTCACTAACAGGTGAATAATGGGGCTCATTTTCATTTATTAATGCACTGCGTAGGAATAGATAAGCATTTGAAGAGTGATTAACAGGGTAACTTGACATTCTGTTTCTAGAAAAATAATGGTTGAGGATTTAGCAGACACTCAGAAAACCACGGATATACCAAGTTCAGTTTGGGAGTTTAAAATTCTTTTCTAAAACAAAGTGGTCTGACTTTCCTAAACAATCTCTTTTGGTAATATTAAGTTATCTGCCGTAAATCTTCCTAGGTAGAATAGGTATAAAATCCTAATTACTTGGGAAATGTTGCCACCCAGTCATGGTCATTTGCCCACTGCCCAAGAGGAAGCCAATACACAGAGACAGCAGGATTTGCAGTGTAGAAAGAGTTTATTCTGCATAGCATTATATGGGAGGAATGTGTCACATCTGCCTCCCTGGCTATTGGAGACAGGGTTTTCAAGGATAGTTTGAAAGGTGGGGGGTTAAGTAATTAAGTTTGCTAACTGGCTAAGTTTGGGGAAAAATAATAGAGGTGTGGAAATTACTCTTGAGGTCTAGAAATCATCTTCTTGTTGTGCTTCAGCTCCTGGGGTCATGATTCCAGTTGTGTTGGCTTCTTGGTATAGGCCACTGGTCTGGGTGGGTTTGCCAATCCACTGGAATGGGGGGCCTGAAAGGTATCTTTGAAACTACCTTTAGGGTTCCAAAAGGTGATGTAATCTATGGAGAAAAGTTTACAAACATGGAGAATCTTGACAAATAGCAGCTATGCAGAAAAAGTTAAGAAACTTTACAACCACCAGCTGGAAGTACACAGAGGACAGTGACTATTGTCCAGCAAATGAAGAGACAGTGGCTAATTATTGTCATTTTTATCTAAGCCTGTTTATTAACAGAGTTTGGGAATTCTTACTCTAGTTCATGCCTTGCACTCCTTCGTGAATTTGTAAGGGCAATTTCCAAAGCACTAGAGAATTACAGACATACCTGGACTCTCATCTACCCTAGACTATTTCAAGACTATTTGTCTGAACGGCACATGGTCAGAGTTTGACACATCCATGATTTGGATCCTGCTCAGGTACGTATAAACATGTCAGCAGATTTTAAAGTAGTTTTAAACTCCAGATTGAATTTAGTAATTGTTTTGGATTATAATCTTACAGACTTGAAAAGATCAAGGCTTTTGGTTGTATGAAATTGATCTGTGTTCCTGGGAGCAGCTGCTATATGAAACGGCATTTTCCTCTTACAAGTTAGGACTATCGTCATGTGTCCTTGACACAGTTGTCTTTGAAATTTTCTTTCTAAAAGCTTTAATAACTTACTTTGTAAAAAGGCTGACAAAAAAGAAGAGGGCAAAAATTAAGTAAGGTTGTATTGACTTTCCTTGGGATGGCATTTTCATTGGGATATATGAATGGTTGTGGAGAAATCATATTGGAGATGAAAAGGAATTTACAGAGATCATCAAATGTAAGTTCTTCATTTTATAAAATTGTGTTCATACTATACTATATATCAATTAAATTAAAAATTCAAAGCATAATAGATTTTCTATGAATAGTAACTACAGATGAGAGTGAGAGATAAACTGTTTTCTATTTTTAGAAACATTTGATCTGCATTATAAAGGATATTTCAGAGGAAAAAGTCAATGTCCCTTGATCATTTATGTTGAAGGTAAATGACTTCGGGGCTGTTCCTCTAAAGGATGGCTGACAGCTGATATTTATTGGGCTATTGGTATTTGGATGGCTTCTTGGATGCTTGTCTCAAATGGTTCTCAGGTATTTATATTTGCAGCACATGTTGAAGATTTCCTTTTAAGCTCTAGAGCAGCGGTTCTCAACCTGTGAGTCACAACCCACAGGAACTGTATTAAAGGGTTGTGGTACTAGGAAGGTTGAGAACCATTGCTCTAGAGTAACTTGGTCTACTTGAGAGTTGGTTATGATATCCTTAGGAATCCTATTAGGACTTAATTGCCAGTTGTCTTTACAGGGTGTGTTCTCATAAATCAGTCCTTAGAATGTTTAAGAATTTTAGCAGAATGAATGGATTTCAGTTAACTGCTTACCTGCAGTTATAATGAGTGCTAAAGAAACATTGTCCTTTGTTGCATTTAATTATTTTAGTGTATGGGGTAAGGGGAAACTTTTCCCTTTGCCCTGGAAGTTTCACTGAAAGATAAACTTGAAATAATGCAGAGAAAGAGGTTTATTTACTATATGCATAGGGAGAATCCCAGAGTGATTATCCAATTTTCCAGTGGAGTTCAGAAATGTATATATGCTCCTTTTAAAGGGGAAAGGGAGATGAAGAATATAGGTAATTATGTTTAGGGGCAATAAATGGTTACTGGCAAGGATGAATTGGGGGGAGGAAGATTCATTTGTAAATGATTCTCTTTGCAAATTAAAATAAGAGAGAGGTATACGTTTAGAATGATTTGGTTTGGGCCAGCTTTGGTGGTATGCTTCATCTTCTTTTCTGCAAAATAATGAGATAGCAGGGAGGGTCAGGAAAGGTAATTATTCTTTTTGTCAGGCCTTTCTGGTATTGTGCAGAAAGAGAGAAAGCCCTTTCCAAAGCCTTTCTTGATTTTTAAGGACCTTTAATTCAAAATAAAGGAATCATATCTGGGGGTACAAGTTCCTGAACTCCTTTATCGTAGCAGTCAACAAACCTTTCTCCATAACAGGTACGGAGGTACTTTCCATGAATAAACAAATAAAAAATTTTACATTTGATGAATTTGACCTGTTGTCTTAGAAAGCTTTATGTGGACTTGTAAATGTTTTGTGATTAAGTGCCTGTTACATATTATGTCCAATGGCTCTTTCTGGTTATAAGTCAGTTTATTCCATGAACATCTACTTAGACAAAAAATCTGTATTTAAGTTCCTATCTCCCATCCCCTGGCATGACTCTCAAATCCATTGAATAAATGAATAAGTAAATAAGCCATTCTAGTCTCTGCTATGGTTTGAATGTGTCTCTAAGGTTTATGTGTTGACCCACAATGCAATAGTGTTGGGAGGTGGAGCCTAATACAAAGTATTTAGGTCAGGAGGGCTCCAGTCACAAGGATGGATTGATGCTGATTATAAAAGGGCATGGAGCTGAGAGTTCAAGCTCTTGCTCTCTCTCCCTCTCTCACCTTCTGTCATGGGATGACATATGAAGAAAGCCCTTGCCAGGCGCTGGTCCCATGTCTTGCACTTTTCAGCCTCCAGAACCATGAGCCAATAAATTTCTTTGCATTATAAATTATTTAGTCTGTGGAATTCTGTGTAGCACAAAATGAGCTAAAATAGTCACTTATTCACAAGTACATATCTAACTCCTTTTATGTTCCAAGGACTGTATAACTTACTATGAGGGCACAAACATGAATAAGGCATAACCCTTTCTGTCAAGAACTTTCAGTCTTTGAGCAAAGCTGAGATATATGCAAGCAACTATTATGTTGCAATGATATAGGGGAGCATTCAATAAGAGGTATTTCAGAGTTGTAAGGAGTCATTAATCCCTGTATAATATTTATAGATCCTGCTTATGTTTGTGTGTGTGTATGCACATATTATATATTTTATACATAAGTATAAAAATACATAAGAGAATGTATAAAATACATATGTATAAAATATAGAGCGTGTGTTTATGTGTGCTTCAGATGTCATGCTTTATGTTTTTCTGTTACCAAAGTACTGTTTTAAAAGAACCTCTCCAAGTATTGTTAGTAGAAGTAACTGAATTAGAGAGTCCCCAGATGGATCAATATCTTTTTCTAAAATTCCATTTCTAAGCCCTACATATAAAATCGAAAATTTCTTCTTTTTCTCTTTGTATGCAGTAAACACAAATATGTGAAAAATGCTCTAGAATGGCAAATATTTTTTGTGTGTTTTAAACTGTAAACTTTTTATCTCTGGTAACACAAAGCTAATATATAATTAGAAAATATTTGTTGATTGAATTAATTTGGGAAGCCAAGAGAACTACTACCCCTATGTTAATTAGAGATGCTTTTGAATATTGTAAAAAAGACCCCAAATAATATTTACATAAGCAAGATAGAGGTTTATTTTCTTTCATGCAACATGTTAGCATAAATAGTATACATCTATTTTCTGCCATTTTATGATATCAGGGACCCAAGTTTCATTTTATTTTTTTTCCCTCCACCTTTCTTTCCAATATTTTATTCTTTCACCATCCATGAGGTATTTTCTTGATATTTTTCAAAATACATATGATTTATTATATTACCTGAATTCCTGCCCACAAGAATAAGAGAAGGCGATTAAAGAGTTGCTTAATCAAGACTATATTCTGGAAGTTGCACAAATCACTTCCACTCATATCCCCTTTGTCATGTGGCTGCAGCTAATTGGAAGTATGGCTGAGAAATGTAAGCATTAGTTGGACAGCTATATTTCTTAGAAAACTGGATTCAGATAGCAGTTTCTGCCATAATATATGATATAAACATAATATCTATTTCAGTGTGATGTATTATGTTACATATTCACTACAGAATATGGCACTTCCAATTTTGGGGTGTGTGAGAGGAAGACCCTAACTCTTTGATAATTTTTCTAGCTGAGGTAAGGAGTTGCTGATGTTCACTGAATTGTCAAAATATTTTGTGTTTATTATACTAACTAATATCCATTTAGGATTTCCATGTATCTTTGCCAAGAAAACAGTTCCTTTCCATGATGGAACAGTTCCTTTCCTTTCCTTACCCCTCCTGTTCAGGGATAGAATCCAAATAGAAGACATCACCTATTTTCTTTTATAATTATTCCAGACTATTCATTGATTCATCATTCAATAGAAACAGTGCCAGGTTGTTGAGAGGTCTGTTGAAGGCTGCTTTATATAGTTTTGGTTAAATATAGGGAGGAATCTTTGTTATATCTATTTTCCTTCATTTAAATAATTCTTGCAACACAAATAAAAAAAATTATTACACAAGAAAAAACATCAGAAAGATAATATGGGTTTCTAAACATCATAGGGTGTATTTCTAACAGAACTAGATGGTTGGGCACCTGAACTAAATTGCATTCTTTTCTCTATTTGTCATATTTCTTTAAATATTAAAGAGTTGAGGGAGATTTCAGAAATATCTGGATTTTGTCAAGTCATAGTGTAAGTGCTTTGGGGATATTTTGAGGTCATTTCATATAAAGGAATAGAATTGAACTTCCCTTCCTTGGTTGTTATGAGCTCTTCTGTTCTTCAATTGCAACGAGTTTTCTTAGCAGCTGGTGATAATCAAGGAGATGAGCTTTGACTGTACATATATATGTACATCTATCATTCTATAGATGATAAGTTTATTCTTCCTTAAAATGGATGCTCATCTCTTATAGATGACAGGGTTGGTTATTTTCTCTACTTCACATAATTTAATAAGATCAGATTCTGAGCAAGGACAGAAGCTCTACACCCTGATTTTCTGAAGGATAACCATAGGTATGGTTCCACCAATTATCCTCCCTCCACCGATCCTTCCCCCTCCCATCCCCTCCCTCTCCTTTTTGACCTTATTCCTGGGCTGTAATTGGGTTATAGCTTTCAAATGAAAGCTATAAATTGGTTTCATAGTAGGGCTGAGTGCATTGGATACTTTTTCTTCCATTCTTGAGATATTTTGCTAAGAAGAATATGTTCCAGCTCCATCCATGTAAACATGAAAGAGGTAAAGTCTCCATCTTTCTTTAAAGCTGCATAATATTCCATGGTGTACATATACCACAAATAATTAATCTGTTCATGGGTTGATAGGCACTTGGGCTTCTTCCATGACTTAGCAATTATGAACTGGGCTGCAATAAACATTCTAGTACAAATATCTTTGTTATAAAGTGATTTTTGGTCTTCTGAATATATACCTAGTAGAGGAATTGAAGGATAGAATGACAGGGCTATTTTTAGATCCTTAAGTTATCTCCAAACAACTTTCCAAAAGGAAAATATTAGTTTGCATTCCCACCAGCAGTGCAGAACTGTTCCTTTTTCTCCACATCCACACCAACATCTCTGGTTTGGGGATTTTGTGATGTGGGCTAATCTTATTGGAGTTAGATGATATCTCAAAGTAGTTTTGATTTGCATTTCTCTGATGATTAAGGATGCTGAGCATTTTTTTCATGTGTCTGTAGGCTATGCACCTGT
>CAUYON010042299.1:0-48872 GCA_963573935.1 Arctocebus calabarensis
CATCATAGCTCACAGCAACCTCCAATTCCCGGGCTGAAGCGAGTCTCCTGCCTCTGCCTCCCAAGTAGCTGGGATTACAGGCACCCACCACAATGCCTGGCCATTTTTTGGTTGCAGCCGTCATTGTTGTTTGGCAGGCCCGGGCTGGATTCGAACCCGCCAGCTCAGGTGTATGTGGCTGGCGCCTTAGCCGGTTGAGCCACAGGCGTTGAGCCCAAGATTTCTAATTCTTTCTGGTTGAGTCTAGGAAGATGGTGTGCTTCCAGGTATTGGTCCATTTCCTTCAGATTTTCATATTTTTGGTAATAGAGATTTTTGTAGTAATCATTGAGGATTTTTTAAATTTCTGAGGTGTCTGTTGTTATTTCTCCTTTATTGTTTCTGATAGATGATATCGGAAACTTTATTTTTTTGTTTCTGGTTAGGTTAGCCATAGTTTATCAATTTTATTAGTCTTCTCATAAAACCAACTTTTTGTTATGTTGATCTTCTGACTGATTCTTTTGTTTTCAATTTCACTTAATTCTGCCCTCATTTTGATTATTTCTTTTCTGCTGCTGGGTTTGGGGTTGGAATGTTCTTCCTTTTCCAGTTGCTTGAGATGATTCATTAAGTTGTTGGCTTCCTCTCTGTTTTCTTGATGAAGGTTACCAATGAAACAAATTTCCCTCTTAGGACTGCCTTTGTAGTATCCCACAGATGTTGATAATCCATGTCTTCATTATTATTTTGTTCCAAAAATTTGATGATTTCCTTCCTAATCTTATCTTTGACACAGCTATCATTCAGCCTCTGATTATTTAGTTTCCATGACTTTGAGTATGAAGATTTCTGTTGCTATTGAGTACAACTGTTATTACATGGTGGTCTGAGAAGATACAAGGAATACTTTCTATTCTTTTAAATTTGCTGAGGTTAGAATTGTGTCCTAGGATATGCTCTATTTTGGAGGATGATCCATGGACTGATGAGAAGAATGTATATTCAGTTTTATTAGGGTGAAATGTTCTGTAGAGGTCTGTAAAGTCCATTTGTTCTAGGGTCACATTTAAGTCTAATATTTCTTTGTTCAGTTTCTTCTTGGAGGATCTATCCAAAACTGTCAAAGGGGTGTTAAAATATCTAACTATTATAGTGCAGGAAGGTATCAAGTTGTTCATATCCATTAGAATTTGCTTTCTAAATTGAGGAGCATTCTGGTAGGATGCATAAATGCTAAGTATTGAAATCTCTTCATGTTGGGTGTTTCCCTTGACAAATATGTAGTGACCATCCTTATCTTTCTTTACCTTTGTTGGTTTAAAGTCAATTGTGTCTGCTACTAAAATTGCCCTGCTTTTTTCTGCTTTCCATTTGCCTGTATTATAGAAGTCCATCCCTTCACCCTAAGTCTATCTTTATCCTTTAAGGTAAGATGAGATTCTTGTGTGTAGCAAATATCAGGTCTGAGTTTATGTATCCAGTCAGCCAGCCTATGCCTCTTTAGAGGACAATTTAAACCATTCACATTAATTGAGAGAATTGATAAGCCTGGTTGTGTTTTGGGTGTCATGATTTTTGGATGCCCAGTGGCATCCAGTTATTTTAATCCACTCCACCATTGTGGAATTTGGGTTTTGTTATTTTAATCCACTCCACCATTGTGGAATTTGGGCTTTGTTCAAAAATTTCTGGTGGTTTACCTTGGAGGTAGAGCATTGTGCTGATCATTGTGGAGGATGGGTCTGAGAATATCCTTGAGAGCTGGTTTAGTTATGGCAAATTTCTTCAACATGTCTATGTCATTAAAGTACTTGATTTCTCCATCACAAATGAAACTCAGTTTCGCTGGATACAGGATCCTGGGCTGAAAGTTGTTTTGTTTTAGGAGATTGAAGGTTGATGATCATCCTCTTCTGGCTTGAAACATTTTGGCTGAGAGATCTGCAGTCATTCTGATATTTCTCCCTTTGTAGGTGATGCTTTTCTTATGTCTGGTTGCTTGCAGAATTTCCTCCTTCATCTTAACTTTGGCAAAGTTAATAACAATGTGTCTGGGAGATGCTTTATTTGGATTGAATCTTTCTGGGATTCTGAAACTGTCTGCTATCTGAAAGTTATGTATCTTTTGCAATGCTTAGGCAATTCTCCTCCAAAATCTCTTAGAGTAGAGCATCTGTACATTTACGACCATCCTCTTCTCCTTTGGGAATTCCCATAAGACAAATGTTTGATCTTTTGGAGTGATCTCACAGCTCTCTCAAGGAATGATCAATTTTTGCTCTCCATTTGTCTGCCTCATTGAGTGTTTGGGAATGTCCAAAAGCTGTATCTTCAGTTTCAGAGATCCTTTCTTCTGCCTGGTCAACTCTATTACTGAGAAATTCTACTATATTTCGGAGTTCCTCAACTAACTTTTTCATTTCCTTGAGCTCTGCTATCTCTTTTCTCATTATGTCCATATCTTTGGTGACTTTGTCTTTGAATTCATTAATTTCTTGAGACAACTTTAGAACTACTCTTTGGAATTCCATTTCTATCTTTTCTTCCATTCTATTTATCTTATTTGCCATCCATATTCTGAATTTGATTTCTGACATTGCAGCCATTTGTCTATGCATGACATCTATCTCCTTTGTCATTTCTTGGGGGGGGGGGAGGTGATCTACTCTGGTTATTTATGTTGCTAGAGTTCTTCTGTTGGGTCCACACATGTTTATTTTCCAGTGTTTGGTTATTAGAACTGGTAGAGTGAGATTGAATTGGGGTTCCCAGGTAGTAGAGATAGCCTCTTACCAAAGTGCTAGGCTTTATAATTGTGGCTTGTCTCCTACAACCTTACAAAGGCCTCTTTCAAAGTTTTGGCTGGAGACTCTGAGGACCTACTTGGTGAGATAGTGCAAACTAGCTCTGTAGTGATATCAGCCACCTTCTACCCTATCCTAAGAAGCCATGGTATTAGTTTTAAATATTGGCTGTGAAGAGATACAAACAGCTTTGGCACCCGGCCCCCACCCTTCAGTTCTTTTCCACTACAGAACTTCAAAGGTCAACCTCAGAATGTCCCCGGGTGGACAGCCCCAGACACGAGTTCCAATTAAATTGTCTTAGGCAGTGCAAATCCTATTCAACAGAGAGGGATTCAAGGGTATCCAACAGCACAATTGAGCCAGGGATCCATGGCCCAACCCATCAGACTCAGTCCACATTGTTGTCCACTTCTTTGCTCACAGGCCCAGTTGGAGCCAGGGGCCATGCCCCTGCCCACTGGTCTCAGTCTACACCCAGCTAGCCTCTGCTTGCCAGACCAGTTGGAGTTAGGGGACCATGCCCCCACTTGCCAGTCTCAGTCCACACCTGGTAAGGCTCTGTTTGCCAGCTCTGTTGGAGTCAGGGCAACACACCCTGCCTATAGGTCTCAGTCCTCACTGGTAAACTTCTGCTCACCAGCCCAGCTGGAGACAGGGGACCATGCCCTTGCCCTCAGGTCTTGGTCCACACCCAGCAAGCCTCTGCTCAAGGGTTCTATTGGAGTCAAGGGACCATACTCTTGTCCTTAGGTCTCAGTCCACACCTGGCAAGCTTCTGCTTATAGGCCCAGCAGGGGGTAGGGACCAGCCCTGCCTGCTGAACTCAGTCCACATGGGGCAACTACTCTCCTGCTGGGGTGCTGTCAGATCCAGGTGTTCTGCACCCTGTCCTGCCAGACTCAGCCCTAACCAAGGGTCAACACTACCACTGGCCAGGCATAGTCATGACCAGGGGACTGCTCCTCCTCCCACCATGTGTCCCTTCCTTCCCACACCCTCTTTTTTCCCCGTTAGTCACAGATTCCGTCCTGATGGTTGGTGGTCTACACTATGCCCAGCTCTCTTAGGAAAATACCAAACACTCTGTGTTCTGCAGAGGGCAGAACTTCAGACTGCCGTGTGAGGTGGAAAGGGTGGACTGGGAGTTTGGACTTGTGGGGAAAAATATCTGTTCAATTTTATGCCTGGAGGGATGGTGTCTAGGTTTATAGGTGGGACCTCCCTGGATAAAGAGACCTGGTGTTTAGCAGCTCTCTCCAGTGAGGTAAAACGGAAGGTTCTTTGTTCCTTGCTCCCTCACAAATAAGTCCACTGCGGGCCTCCTGCTTGGGGGGAGGGGTCTCCTGTCATCTAATCAATAGGCTTTGTACCTGTAATTTGTTTTCTTGAATGCTCTTCCTTGGAGTTATAGGTTGCTGAACTTATTTCTTGGCCCAGCTCCCCACCCTTGGCTTCATAGAGCCCGATTTGGTCTAGTTTTTCTACCTCTGGTCATGAGCCTCTGCTGAGGGTTGCTACCAGTTGGCCATCTTCCCAGAATTGGTAAAGTCATGTTTAGATGGAGAGTGAGGCTGCTTTGGCTGGAGGTTTTGATCCTTAATAAGCAAGATGTTCCCAACATCCCTTTATGATGATGGGAAGCTAAGCCTGGATGTTATTTAAAAATAATATTTTCCAAACAAACCTCAAAGCACAAGCCTCACAGGAAGCAGGTGTAGTCTAGCACTCTATAAATGAACATCTGAAGTGCAAACCTGCTGTCTCATAAACTTCACAAAGGCAGAGAGAGAACCTGTGTTGGATTTACTGAGTCTGCTCTGATGGACAGTGAGGTTGCTTTTGAGACTTCAGTAAAATTCCACTCTCTTTTCACCTGTTGCTGACGAGTCTAGATATTCACCAATATCATGTTTGCTTGATCCAGCTAGATCTGCAAAGTTCAACCTTCCTAAGCTGGCATCCTTTGCCGTGGTTCTTAACCTTCCTAATGCCACAGCCCTTTAATACAGTTCCTGCGGGTCATGACCCACAGGTAGAGAACCGCTGCTTTAGGGCTGAAAAAGGCTGCTAAGATTAACCGCTCAGTTCTCTCACCTACCAGGTTTGAAAAAGCCATAATTTAGTTCACCTGTTTCTAGAGGTCCCTCCCAACCAGGTATATTCCTCACCCCTTACTTGAGTGACATCCCCTGGGCATACGTGACCTGCTTTCATATCCATTTCAGTTGGTTCCCACCTTGTCTCACTTCAAGTCACCTGGGAACCTTTTGGTCCACTTGCGATCTATTCTTTCAGGAAAATCTTTTTTTTTTTTTTTTTTTTAAAGATTCCACATATATGTGAGATTGCACAAATTTGTCTTTCTGTGTCTTATTTTACTTATCATTATGTTCAGAAGCTTCATGCATCTTGTTGCAAATATAAATTTGCAGGCCACATGAGGCTACACTGTAGAAATGCTGAACGAACTCTGCAGGAGAAGTTTGGGAAGTTTTCAGTTCTCCAGGTGTGTTGACAGGCAACCATTCTATTTGACCTCTTATATCAGTAGTTCTTAAACTTTCTCAGCAACAGAATCACTTGGGAGGCTTATTAAAACACAGATTGCTGGTTCTACCCACAAAATTTCTAATTTAGTATGTCTAGAGTGGGGGCCTGAAAATTGACATTTCTAACACATTCCCAGGTGAAATGCATCTACTAATCCATAGACCACACTCTGATCTACTGAGTGAGAAAGTTTGCTGGAGGTCAAGTAGGTATTTTTATCCCTATTTTGTAGATAAAGTTAACTGGCTACAAAGCTACCATGGTGAAATTATCAGCCAAACCTACTCTGGCCAGGCTGAAGAACCAGGGGTCAGATATATCAGTTAAAAATACTTTTGTGTATCAGTGTAACCTAGTTTCTTGTACCCTCAATGAAACCCCAACAATTAAAAATATATATACTTTTGTTTGCAAGTAACAGAATACGTAATAGTGACTTAGGCAATGAAGACTTTTATTATCTTTCATAACAAGGGAAGTGGAAGTAGATGGTGCTAGAATTGGAGTTGTAGCTCACAAAGGACCAAACAGACTCTTGATGCTCTCAGTTTTATGGAGGTATATTCATAACTGATACAACTGCATATATTTGGGGTATAAAATGTGATGTTTTGATATGTGTATACATTGTGAAATGATTACTACAATCAAAATAACTAACATATCTATCACTTCACATAATTACCTTTTTGTAAGTGGTGGTGAGAACACTTCAGATCTAGACTCTTAGTAAATTCAAGTATATGTATGTACAATATGTTATTATTAACCATTGTTAGTTACTGTGCTATACATTAGGTCTCCAGTATTTATTCATCTTATAAGTGAAAACTTGTACCCTTTGAACAATATCTTCTTTTTTCCCTCACCACTCTCTGCCCAATTCCTTGGTAACCACCATTCTGCTCTCTATTAACTATGAGTTCAAGTTAAAAAAAGAAAAAGGATTCCATACATGCGTGAGCTCATGCAGTATTAGTGTCTCCATATCTGCCTTAGCATACTGCCCAGAAGCTTCATCCGTCTTGTTGCAAAAGGCAGAATATCCTTCTTTTTAAAAGTTGGATATTATTCCGTTGTATACATATCCATTCATCTGTCAATGAACACTGAGTTTCTTTCCCTATCTAGGCTATTGTGAATAACTCTGCAATAAATACAGAAATACAGGTTTCTCTTTGAGAAGGTGCTAGTATTTCCTTTGTACATAGACTCAAAGGTGGGGTTCCTTTCTCCAAATTGTTGCCAACACTTGTTATCTTTTAATCTGTTGATAACAGCCACCCTCATTGTAGTTTTTATTTGCACTTCTATGAGAATTGGTGATATTGAGCATCTTTGCATAAACTTTTGGCCATTTATACCATCTGTCTTTTTGGAAGAAAGGTCTATTCAGGGCTTTTGCCTGTTTTAATAGGACTTTTTCTTTTTTTTCTGTTGATTGTTGTTAAGTTGTATGTGCTTCTTATGTATTTTGGATATTAACCTCTTATGGGATATATGGTTTACAAATATTTTCTCACATTGCCTTTTCCTTTTGCTGATTGTTTCCTTTCACATGAAGAAACTTTTCAGTTTGATGTCATTCTAGCTTATTTATTTTTGCTTTTGTTGCCTAAATTTTGGTCTCAAATCCAAGATATCATTGCTGAGACAAATCTCAAGGAGTTTTGTCCTATGTTTTCTTCTAGGAGTTTTACAATTTTAGTTTTACATTTAAGTCTTTAATCCATTTTAAACTGATTTTTGCATATGGTGTAAGATGAGGGTCTAATTTCAATTTTTCTTTTTTATTTGACTATCCAGTTTTCTCAGCATCATTTATTGAAGAACTTGTCCTTTCTCATTGTGTATTCTTGGCACTTTTGTTGAAAATTAGTTGATTATTTATAAGTTGATTTCTGGGTTCTCTGTTCTGGCCCATAGGTCTATGTGTCTGTTTTTGTGCCAGTACCATGCTGTACTGATTACAATAGCTTTGTAATTAGTTCAAATCAGGAAAGAAAATACTGTTCTTCTTGTTCAAGATGCTTTAGCTATTTGGGCCCTCTTGTGGTTTCATGTGAATTTTAGGATCTTTTCTTATTTATGTGAAAAATGCCATTGAAATTTTGATAGGGATTGCATTCTACACGTGGATCACTTTGGGTAGTAAGGACTTTTTAACAGCATGAATTATTCCAATCCAAGAACACAGAATATTTTCCCATTTATCTACATCTTCCACAATTTCTTTCATCAGTGTCACAGAGTTTTCGGTGTACAAAGAACCTAAGCTGTTTTCATCTTTCCATTCCCTCATCTCATGTGTGATAACTTAATCTTGCTTGTTGCCTTATGTTTGCAGAATGGCTGCTGCAGCTCCAGCTTGCACAGCCACACACCCAGCTCCCAAACAAGAAGAGAGAATCAAAGGCTTCCTCCTTCCTTCCTCTGATATTTTTTTCAGTAGGCATTATCTTTCTAAGCTCTCTAGACAACATCTCCTGATGTCTCCTGGGCAGAGCTGGGTCACATGGTCACACAGCTGTCAAGGATTCTAGGACAAAAGGCAGGTGGCCAAGGGGATAGGAGTGCTATGAGAGCCTAGATGAGTCAAGATCCATCCTCTGGGATGGGCATATTATTTCTTTTTTTTGGACACAGAGCCTCAAGGTGTCACCCTGGATAGAGTGCTGTGGCATCACAGCTCACAGCAACCTCTAATTCCTGGGTTCAAGAGAGTCTCTTGCCTCCGCCTCAATGCCCGGCCATTTTTTGGTTGCAGCCATCATTGTTGTTTGGCGGGCCCGGGCTGGATTTGAACCTGCCAGTTCAGGTGTACGTGGCTGGTGCCTTAGCCCGCTGAGCCACAGGCGCCGAGCCATATTATTTATTTCTATAAACATAATATTGGTTCTCTTAACAAGGAAGAAGCAGGGAGAGGATGTTGCCTGGGTAACTAATTGTATGCCAGACCAGGTTGGGACACTTTTGACATGGTTCTGAGGCTTAGCTGAACAAGCTTCCTGGGACTCCAAACAAAACTGGCTAAATGTTGGTGAGTGACTGGTAGGAGATCTGAAGGATGTGCTCTCACAAAAGTTTGGGGTTCTTTTTTTGGGGGACAGAACTACACACACATGTGAGGTTCAGTTTTGACATCATAATCACTGTGGAATTTGTTCCTAGGGAGAAGCCACTGAACTCTCACTCCTTTCATGGGCATGACACTCCACACCCCCAGCAAGAGAAGGCTGTGTTTTTTGTGCTAGATGAGAAAGGCTTCTGTATAGAAGCATAAGGTCATCCTTGTTACTTAGACGCATTAATATCTTGCTCCATTAACAAGGAGTTAAAATGAAAATTAGTCATGCACCTGACTGTTCTTCCATTCCAATCTCTAGTCGATTGCAAAATTCTTAGCTACAAATCTGCTGAGTGGGCAGAGAGCCCATAGTTGCTTTCTCTTCTAGGGACAACAAAGTCTCTTGTGGATCCTTTCAACTTTGAATTGTTTGTCATCTTTACTTGGTAATGCAGTCTGTCAATTACTACAGGTTTCATGAAGCATGGAAAACACAAAATAAGATCGCACAAATTCAAATCGTCCATAATTACTTGGGTATTCTGTGAAGAAAATCAAGAGGACCATTATCATAATTCTTCCCTTCCTCTCAATATCTTTTTTTCCCAGTTTTGAGCTTCCCTGAGTTCCCTAATAAATACTTCCCTAAGTTGAACATATCGTGTAGCCCTGTTGGAACAAAAGATCCACTTCTCCTTGTCCTTGACTGGACTAGGCAAGGCAATGGCACCCAGCAAGCATTCCTCAACTCCAGCCTAGTGTAATTTTCTCTCCAGAGTTCGGCAGAGCTTCTTGGGAACTCTACGATTTTGGTAGCCAGCAACAATGAGCTGGGGCTGCAATAGGTGCTCCAGTCCCTGAGACCCTCCCCTCCCATTCCCTCAATCAGGCA
Organism: Arctocebus calabarensis; assembly: GCA_963573935.1. Taxonomy (NCBI): domain Eukaryota; kingdom Metazoa; phylum Chordata; class Mammalia; order Primates; family Lorisidae; genus Arctocebus; species Arctocebus calabarensis. The sequence continues at coordinate 9,299 of CAUYON010042299.1, forward strand.
AAACTTGTGTAAATGCCAAACACTTTGCAAATCTCCAAAGCCATTTGTTGCTTTACATCAGCAGTTCTCAACCTGTGGGTCGTGGCCCACAGGAACTGTATTAAAGGGCCGTGGCATTAGGGAGAACCACTGCTTTACATGACAGTAACTAAAACAGGAACCCAGATGTAACTAACTTTGCTGCTGAATTTTAGATGGTACTAAGCAAGTGACCACTGTCTGGTAAATGGAGGGAAAAAGTCCTCTTTCTTCAACACATTTCACAATTACGTATGGTACAACTGTAAAAATGATCTCATTTTTACCTGCATTGTATCAATTCTCCCTTTGTTGTGCAACTTTTAATCCCCCTTTGACCCTGTTGCTGGGCTGTGCCCTGTGACTTGCTTTGTAGATTGTAAGCAAACATGAAAGCTCTCATATGATTGAGCTTGTCCCCTTATGATTGCCCTCCCTCTTGTCCCCTTCCCATCACATGATAGCATGCACAGGCTGGCCTTCTTGAGGATAGTAGTTGTTCCAGTCATCCCAGCCAGACCAGCCACAGCCATCTGCTCCTAGACATGTGCGAGTGAGCTCCGCCATGACCAGAACTACCCTGCTCTGCCCCACCTAACTCACAGACTCATGAGCTAAATGTAGAGTTTTTGTGGGGTTTTCTTTTGTTTGTTTGTTTTGAGACAGAGTTTGATTCTGTCTCCTTGGCTGGAGTGCAACAATATCATAATAGCTCACAGCAACCTAAAACTCTTGTGTTCAAGCCCTCCTACCTCAGTCTTCCAAGTAGCGGGGATTACAGTCATGTACCACTTGGCTAATTTTTCTATTTTTTGTGGAGATAGGTTCTCTCTCTTGCTCAGACTGATCTTGAACTCCTGGCCTCAAGTGATCTTCCCACCTTAGCCTCTCAAAGTGCTAGGATTACAGGCACACACCATGGTTACTTTTTAGCACCTTTTTTGTGTTTCAGGAACTATATTAAACTTTGAGGTAATCAAGATAAATGAGACATAGTCACAGCACTCAAGAAACTCATGGGCTAGTGACAAATGCATAGGCAGACATTTAAATCAAATAAATGAGAGTAATAAAACATTTCAAAGGAGTGTTTTGAAAGCTGTAAACTTCTTTATAAATATTAAGTGACTATTTAATCTTCACAATGGCAGTACACCTCTCCTCCTCCTTCAGCTGTCTGTTAAGAAAGGTTTGGTTTTTTAAGCCCACCAAGTTTTGGGGGGTAGTTTGTTATGTGGGATGATTATGGCAGTAGATCACTAATACATTATAGACAAACAACCATCGCAACACATAAAAAAATACAAAGATGAATACTTTAAAAAAGTTGAACCTCTTTTTAGGCTCCCCCCCCACTTTTTTTTTATTGTTGGGGATTCATCGAGGGCACAAGAAACCAGGTTACACTGATTGCATTTGTTAAGTAAAGTCCCCATTATAATTGTGTCTTGCCCTCAAAAGGTGTGTCACACACTGCTCCCCCTCCCTATCTCTGCTCTTCCTTTCCCACACCCCTCTCCCTCCTTCCCTCTCTCTGCTCGCCCATTCCTCCACCCACCACTGTGTACTAGGTCATTAATTGTCATATCAAAATTGAATACGTAGGATTCATGCTTCTCCATTCTTGTGATGCTTTACAAAGAATAATTCCACTTGGAATTGTTAAATTACTAAATTATTCTTAGTAAAGAATAATTCCATTTCCATCCAGGTTAATACAAAGGCTGTAAAATCTCCATCTTTTTTAATGGCAGAATAGTATTCCATGGTATACATATATACCCCAGCTTGTTAATCCATTCCTGGGTTGGTGAGTATTTAGGCTGTTTCCATATTTTGGCGATTGTAAATTGAGCTGCAATAAACAGTCTAGTGCAAGTGTCCTTATGGTAAAAGGATTTTTTTCCTTCTGGGTAGATGCCCAATAATGGGACTGCAGGAGGTCTAGCTTGAGTTCTTTGAGGGTTCTGCATACTTCCTTCCAGAAAGGTTGTGTTAGTTTGCAGTTCCACCAGCAGTGTAAGTGTTCCCTTCTCTCCACATCCACGCCAGTATCTGCAGTTTTGAGATTTTGTGATGTGGGCCATTCTCACTGGAGTTAGATGGTATCTCAGGGTAGTTCTGATTTGTATTTCTCTAATAATTAGGGATGATGAGCATTTTTTCATATGTTCGCTAGCCATTCGTCTGTCTTCTTTAGAGAAGGTTCTATTCATGTCTCTTGCCCATTGATATATGGGATTGTTGGCTTTTTTTCATGTGGATTAATTTGAGTTCTCTATAGATCCTAGTTATCAAGCTTTTGATTCAAAATATGCAAATATCCTTTCCCATTGTGTAGGTTGTCTATTTGCTTTGGTTGTTGTCTCCTTAGCTGTATAGAAGCTTTTTGGTTTAATTAAGTCCCATTTGTTTATTTTCATTGTTGTTGCAATTGCCATGGATCTAGGCTCCATCGTACCCCTTCCTCTTCTTGTTCTACTCTCACTTCAGGCCCCTCTGTCAATACCCAGGTATAGAAATCCTTGCTCAGAATCATGCAAGCATGCAATCTTATACACAGGCTAACATTTTATGAGTTTGTGCTTAACATAAAGTCGGTCTTGCAATTTGCTTTCAACACTTAGCAAAACATAATGGACATCCTTTCTAGTCAGTAGACAAAGATTTATAATTTTTCTTATTTATGCACACACATGCATAACTTCATACAAATTATCATAAAGTTCATGTTTTTTTTTTTTGTGGGGTCTGTTTTTCCTTTTTGCCTGCTTTCCCCACGTTACCTGCCTCACTGTGGTATTCTCCCAACATACGTGTGCGCACGTGCCCACATGCAATAACACCTGCGTATATCTTCCTTTCCTTTTCTTTGTGCTTGTACAATTACATACAAATAAATGTTTCACTGCTTTATTTAAACATATATATTCATACTTATCTGCTTTTTGCTTTTTTATTTGATAATATCTCGTAGAAATCCTCCTCTCCCAAGACAGGTAGTAAAGCTCTAATTCATTCTTTTATCAATAGCTGCATAATACATTCCCTGGTGAGAACGCTCCACAATTTAGTTAACCATCTCTCTGCTGATAATTCAGTTTATTTTTAGATTTCTTTTTTGGGGGAGAGGGGGTCACTGTGAAAAATGCTACAATAAACATCCCTATACACATTTTATTATGTACTAGTAATTTCATTTATATGGGATAGATTCCCAGTAGTGGCATTACTGGGCTAAAGAGTATGTATTTTTAAATTTTAATAGTTAAAACAAAATTGCTTTCCAAAGGGCTTTAACAATTCACACTCCACAGCAAAATAGGAACGTTCCCCCTACAAGGAGAGAATATTAATTATGAACTGTTAAAAATTGGTTGTGGACCAGACAAGTCCAAATACTTGCTTTAATTATATCTGCTTCCCCAAGGAGCACTGGAGTGAAAAATCATAAAAGTGGAGGATAATGGTAAAACCCAAAATAGTAACAGATATCCTTATACCCACAGAAAATACACAGTTAGCCTAGGAACTACCCCCATCAAGCATTTCTATGAATTGTTTCGGCCTGAGGATCCTACTTTCTTCCTTGTGCCATGAACCCTGAACCCCCAAATAAACCAATCATGTAACTTTGAGGTTAAACTTTGGGTTTCTTCCTCTCTCCCCAGACCTAGGACCTACAAGCTGGCAGAGAGAGTGACTGAAAACATGACAGGCTTAAATTTGACCGAGTTTATCACCAACTCGATAAAAGTCCTTATCTGAGAAGAGTTTTGAAGAGTCATTCTCTTATAATAACTAGTAGTATATTAGCACCCCAAATATTACTAGAAATGCAGATGGTGGCACCAGAATTTCTTGAATTCACACTCTCTATCACCATGGCTTCTTGTCCTCATTTCCTGGGAGGTCATTTGCCTCTCATAGATCATAGCTGCTTGCATGATGACAAGGTTCAAAAGTTTGGCCAAGATCTGTCACTTGAGCAGCAGTGGCACCATGCCTCTTGGCACCAGGCAGGGTCAAGTTTAAGTGAGGAGCTGGGGAAGTGCCACCCACAAACACTTCTCTTTGAAAGACCCAGTCTTTACAGAAGCCTCCCACTCAAAGCTGTCCCTCTACACCAGTGTGCCCTGAACATTTTTAAAGATCATTAATTAAATTATTTTCAAAGGAAGTTCAAAGCACAGCAAGTATATTCTTTTTTTTACTCTTTCTTTTTATCAACATAACTTAAGTGTGCCATGGAAGTTTGATTGATAGGTTCAAGTGTGCTGTGAGATAAAAAAGGTTGATGAACCCTGGTCTACACGATGCTACCACATGATAAAACTCTAGGTAAATCTCGGGGGATGCCCAAGGGATCTCACAGGAAGGGTGAAACTTGGTGCTGGTCACTAAGATGCAAAGCAGTCTAAGGCAATCCCTGCCCTCAAGTTCTCAATCTCATCAGGATGGCGCCTCTGAGGTGGTAAGATGTGAATAATAACTGAAGATGGCATGTTCAGGATGCCAGCCGAGTGGTACAGAGAAGAGGTGTGGCAGGAGTGAGGCAGGAGGAAGTCATTGTGGTCTTCACCATAGAAAAGACCCAGGGATGCAGTGGCATAGCCTGACCACAGCCGTTTATCTAGTCAGTGGCAATGAGCCCAGTGATATCTACCTGGGGCTCTATCTGCGGTGGGCTGAGAACGACCTGGAGAACTTTCTTAGCATGCACATTCCTGGCCCACCCCAGAGACACTGATCAGGAAGGCTAGGAACATGAGTCTCCACCTGAGAAACTCTAGCCTAACTGTCCCACCCTGTATCACCTTTACTTTTATGTCACTCCTTCAAGAACCACAATCAGGTTCTCTTTAATTTTACAAACACCTCCCAGCCTCAGCTCCTTCTGCTGGCCCTCTTGTGGACCCATTGCCATTCCTAACTAGTCTCTCTCTTCAGAAAATATTTCATCTCCAAAAGCTCCTGGCCCTGATAGCCATCCCTATGGCTTCAGTGGCCCTCCCTTATCTGCCCTTAATCTCCAGAGAGATTCTGACAAGGGCTTGCATTCAAGCTCAGGAAACACAATAAAATCATTCCAAGATCCAGATAGGTCAAAACACTCAATTGGGCTCTTTCAGTGAGCAATACAGACCACACAGCAGGTGAGTGTGGAGATGGTCCCAGACTGGGCACCATGAAACTGGGCAAATTCCTCAGTCAGAGCCTGGTTTTGTCATGGGCAGATGAAGAAATTTCCTGACCTTCATCTAAGGCATCATCAGAATACATGTATTTCATTAATCTTGGTATATGACAAAATAGTATGGCATGTGATATCCTTATCTCTAAGAAGCTATCAACTTAAGGTTTATTTTATTTATTTATTTACTTATCAAGACAAAGTCTCACTTTGTCACCCTTGGTAGAGTGCTGTGCTATCATAGCTGACTACAACCTCAAACTCTTCGGCACAAGAGATCCTCTTGCCTCAGCATCCTAAGTAGCTCAGACTACAGGCACCTGCCACAACACCTGGTTATTTTTAGTAGAGATGGGGTCTCACTCTTGCTCAGGCTGGTCTCAAACTCCTAAGCTCAGGCAATCCACCCACCTTGGCCTCCCAGAGTGCTGGGATTATAGGCATGAGCCACTGTGCCTGGCCAGGTAGACAGTTTAATAATAGCTTGTCAATGAACAAGACATTGCCTTAGTCTATTTGTGTTGCTATAAAGGAATACCTGAGGTTGAGTAGTTTATAAAGAAGTTCATTTGGCTTATAGTTCTGCAGGCTGTACAAAGAGCACAGTGCCAGCATCTGCTTCTGGTGAGGGCTCCAGGCGGTTTCTACTCATAGAGGAAGGGGAAAGGGAGCTGGCATGTGCAGAGACCACATGATGGAGAGGAATCAATGCAGCCAGGGGAACGCCGGGCGCTGTGGCTCACTCCTATGATCCCAGCACTTTGAGAGGATTGCCTGAGCTCAAAAGTTTGAGACCAGCCTGAATGAAAGCAAGACCCCATCTCTAAAAAATTGGCAGGCACCTGTAGTCCCAACTACTTGGGAGGCTAACACAAGAGGATTACTTGAGCCCAAGAGTTTGAGGTTGCTGTGAGCTATGATGCCACAGCATTCTACCCAGGGTTACAGAATGAGGCTGTGCCTTAAAAAAAAAAAAGGCTCAGAGCCTGTAGCACAGTGGTTGCAGTGCCAGGCACATGCACTAAGGATGGTGAGTTTGAACCTAGCCAGGCCAGCTAAACAATAGTAACAACAGCAACAAAAAATGGCCAAGTGTTGTGGTGGGCGCCTGTAGTCCCAGCTATTTGGGAGGCTGAGGCAAGAGAATCGCTTGAGCCCAGGAGTTTGAGGTTGCTTTGAGCTGTGATGCCACAGCACTCTACTGAGGGCAACATGGTGAGACTCTGTCTCAAAAAAAAAAAAAGAGAAGGAGCTAGGGAGGTGCCAGGTTCTTTTTAAACAACAAGCCTCCTGGGAACTAACAGAGGGAGAAATCAGTCACTTCTCTGGGGGGACAGTAATCTTCTCATGAGGGATCTGTCCCTTATGACCCCAAATCTTTCCATTAGACTCCACTTCCAACACTGGGGTCAAATTTCAACAGGAGGCTTGAAGGGGTCAAACAAACTGTATCTAAACTCTAGCTCTCTCATATTAAACAAGCACATGAATTGTAAGACCCTGATGGTTTCTACAATGGGGAAATATGGGCAAGTATGGGACTTTGTACTGAATAAGGTGACTGTGGTTAACATTGGACATTTAAAGCATAGGGAGATAAAAATGAATACAAACTGAACATCAGGACAGCCAAAGAGCCAAACATCAGGGAATCTAGAGATGACTTCCCAACGCTCCTTTCTGGTAACTTGTTAAAATTATCAAAAAGCAGCAAGGGATGGCTCGGTGCCAATAGCACACTGGTTATGGCATCAGCCACATACAATGAGGCTGGTAGGATCAAACTCAGCCCAGACCAGTTAAACAACAATGACAACTGCAACAACAACAAAATGGCCAGGCATTGTGGCAAGAGGCTGAGGCAAGAGAATCATTTAAGCACGAGAGTTTGAGGTTGCTATGAGCTGTGACGCCGTAGCACTCTACCAAGGGCAACATAGTGAGACTCCATCTCGGAAAAAAAAAAAAAGCAGCAAAGGAGTAGGAGACTGGGAGTGCTGATGTGAAAGAGAATGGGACAATCAAGAACGGTGGCTCATGCCTGTATAATGATAACACTTTGCGGGCCCAGGTGGGAGGATCCCTTGAGCTCAGGAGTTCGAGACCTACCTGAGCAGGAGTGTTACCCCAACTTCACAAAATTAGAAAATGTAGCTGGGCATGGTGGCAGGCACCTGTAGTCCCAGCTACTCAGGAGGCTGAGGCAGGAGGATTACTTGAGTTCAGGAGTTTCAGTGAGCTATGATGCCACAGCATTTTATCAAGGTCAACAGGATAAGACCCCATCTCAAAAAACCCCCCCCAAAACTAAGAAATCAACATTGCTGCAATACTATTGACTAAATTACAGAATTTAAAGTGGATACACTTTATTGTTTGTAGATTATACTTCAAACAATATGGCTGAATTTTTTTTTTGAGACAGATTCTCACTATGTCACCCTCAGTAGAGTGCTGTGGCATCACAGATCACAGCAAACTCAAACTCTTGGGCTTAAACTCTCTTGCCTCAGCCTCCCAAGTAGCTGGGACTACAGGCACCCACTACAACACCTGACTATTTTTATTGTGGTGGTGGTGTTTGTCATTGTTGTTTAGCAGGCCTGGGCCAGGTTCAAACCTGCCAACCCCGGTGTACGTGGCCGGTGCCATAACCACTGTGCTGCGGGCACCAAGCCAATATGGCTGATTTTTAAAAAGTGGATGAGGGTGTACTATTCTCTTCAACATGAGATGTTATCTGTAGTGTAACAGTAAATTAAAAAGTGGGTTACAACATGGCATATGTGTAGTATATGATGATCCCCATACACAGAAAATGTGTGTGACAGGATATGGAGAAGACTTTTCCTAATTTTTTCTTTTTTTTTTTTCAGAGACAGAGTCTTATTTTGTTGCCCTTGGTAGAGTGGGGTGGTGTCACACAGCTCACAGCAACCTCCAACTCCTGGGCTTAGGTGATTCTCTTGCCTCAGCCTCCTGAGTAGCTGGGACTACAGGTGCTGGCCACACTGCCGGCTATTTTTTTGGTGTTGTTGCAGTTTGGCTGGGGCTGGGTTTGAACCTACCACCCTTGGTATATGGGGCCAGCACCCTACTCACTGAGCTACAGGCACCACTCAGACTTTTCCTATTGTTCTGGAGTTTTGCAGACATCCCAAAGGTATGAACAAAGGGAGAAAGTGCTCACACACTCTAAATGGAGACGTCAGACCATTGATTTGGAGGATACTAATGATGCTCCAGCTGGTCTAGCAACCGTCACTCCCAATAGCCTGCCAGAGAAGGCTAGAGAGTCCGTGGAGAGGAGGAGGGAGTCAAGACTGTCTCTGAAGGGAATTCACAGGAGTAGAGAGCACGGGGCATTTCTCCTCCCTGAAGACTCCTGCCAGACTCCCAGGGGAGGGCAGGGGCGGGGAATGGGCTGCGGTGTGAGCAGCCAGCCTGTAACTGTGAGGCTAGGCAAGGATGAGGCACTAATCGAAATTCTTAGGGAAAATGAAACTTGCTAATTTAAGCAGAGTATGAATTTTTAAAGGACACTGAATCCCAGGTGGTCCAGAAAGCCAGGCGTGGAAGATACATGGTCAGGAACACCAAGTATCCCCTGAGCGCTGCTCCAGTAAAAACATCACAGTCTCACTGCCCCACACCAGTCTCTCCTCTCCTAATCCCTAACGCTCCGAGTCCTGTGTGATTGGCAGGGTTGAGGTCACACAGCTGCATCCTGGCTGCAAAGCAAGTGATAGACTAAATGTGGGAATTTCCCCAAACGCAGAAGGGCCACTCAAAAAATGTGGGTGGCCAGGAACAAGTAATGTGCCCTCTGTAGTGAATTAAGGCTTTCTTGTGGGTGAGGTGAGTAGCTGGGCATCTTGATAGGACTCCACCCATGAAGGTGGCCTTCTAAGTCAGGGGAATCCCAGGGGCACAGTGCCAAGAGCAGGAACCAAGGGTAGCCCTAAGTTAGGCTGAGTGTCCGGTGGAATGGGGCATGCAACCTCTGACCCGGGGCAGTGGCAGAGGGCAAGATACGGGATGGGTTTCTAAGGACCTTACAGAAGCCTTGCGAGACAGGACTGAGCAGAGAGAGTAGGGCAGGAGCAGAGGGCTGCCTGCAGGCTGGGCTGTGTCAATAGGCTGACAGACTGAGGTACTGACTTAGACAGCATATGTTAACACTGAAAATGAAGCTCAGTCCTAAAAGTGACTAGAAATGCTAAGACATCTTCCCATATTTGTGTCAGGTAACAGGAAGGAAGAGAAGACGGGAGGTGTTGGAAGAAGCAGTAACTTGGTGGTCATCTACCAACTTTCATTCATCTGAAAGTCTGGATGCCCAGATCCTAGAAGATTAACAGCAGCTAAATATAGGAGGTGGGGTTCTTGAGGACAACTTTCATTTCTCTGTAGTGTTTGTTCATGAGCATCTTTTATTTTTATTTGAGACAGAGCCTCAAGCTGTCACCCTGGACAGAGTGCTGTGGCATTATAGCTCACGGCAACCTCCAATTCCTGGGCTCAAGCGAGTCTCCTGCCTCTGCCTCCCAAGTAGCTGGGACTACAGGCGCCCGCCACAATGCCTGGCCATTTTTTTTTGGTTGCAGCCGTCATTGTTGTTTGGCGGGCCCGGGCTGGATTCGAACCCGCCAGCTTAGGTGTACGTGGCTGGCACCTTAGCCCGTTGAGCCACAGGTGCCGAGCCCATGAGCATCTTTTATTAAAGCAAAATAAAGCAAAACAAAAAGACAAGGGATAGCTCCATGAAAAAAATCTAAATATTTAGATATGCTTAACTTTGAAAACATTGTACTAAGGAAAAGGAGGTGGACCCAAAAGGCCACATAGTATATAATTCTGTTTAGAAGAAATATCCTGCCAAGGAGTGCCTGTAATCCCAGCACTCTGGGAGGCGGAGGCAAGAGGATCAAGATCACTTGAGGCCAGGAGGTAGAGACCAGCCTGAGCAACACAGTAAGACCCCATCCTACAAAACAATTTAAAAATCAGCTGGGTGTGATGATGTGTGCCTTAGTCTCAGCTACTTGGGAGGCTGAGGCAGGAGGATCACTTGAGCCCAGAAGTTTGAGGTTGCTGTGAGCTGTGATGTCACTGTACTCTACCCAGAGTGACAGAGGGAGACCAGGGAGGAAGCAAGGGAAGGAGGAAGGGAGGGAAGGATGAAGGAAAGGAAGGAATATCTAGAATAGATAAATCTATAGAGACAGAAAGCAGATTAGCGGTTTCCAGGGAACGGAAGGAGAGAGGGACTGTTTTCATGAGTTCAGGATTTCCTTTTGGGGTAATGAAAATGTTCTGACACTAAATGGTAGTAACGATCACACAACACTGTGAATGTGCTAAATGTCAATAATGGTAAATTTCATGCTATGTGCATTTTGCCACAATTTACAAAGCTGGAAAAACAAAAACCAATAACAACAACAAAAAAATCTAGATACCTTAATCAATAGCAAAAAATGTCCAATATAAAGTAATTTGAGAAAGTAGGTTTTAAAACTGTACACTTTTGTAAAAAACCAAAATAGCAGCCATGTATAGCATGACTTATACATAAAAAAATCTGAAAATACAGATCATGTAATGTTAACTGTAGTTATTTCTGGGTGGTGGTATTATAGGTAATTGTTTACTTTAGATCTTTCTATATTATACCTTTTCCTTTATAATGAACTTTTCTTTTTTAAAAACAGTCTCACTTTGTTGCCCACAGTAGAGTGCTTAACTGTCACAGCTCACAGCAACCTCCAGCTCTTGGGCTTAGGCAATTCTCTTGCCTCAGCCTCCCGAGTATCTGGGACTATAGACGCCCACCACAACGCCCGGCTATTTTTTGTTGCAGTTTGGCTGGGGCCAGGTTCGAACCCACCACCCTCAGTATATGGGGCCAGTGCCCTACTCACTGAGCCACAGGTGCTGTTCCCTATAATGAACTATTTTTAATTTAAAAATGTAGATAAGGTGAAAATTAGTAAGCACATGAAAGTACAGATAAAGGGCCACGGAAGTTCAGAGGCAGAAGGGACAGCTTCCAACTGGTTGGGTTCTTTTTGGGGGGAGACAGAGTCTCAAGCTGTCACCCTGAGTACAGTGCCATGGCGTCACAGCTCACAGCAACCTCAAACTCTTGGACTTAAGCGATTCTCTTGCCTCAGCCTTCCAAGTAGCTGGGACTACGGGCACCCGACATAATGCCTAACTATTTTTCTTGCTGCAGTTGTCATTGTTCTTTTAGCTGGCCCAGGCTGGGTTCGAACCCGCCAGCCTCAGCATATGTGGCTAGCGCCCTACCCACTGAGCTATGGGCACTGCCCCTGCTTGGGTTCTTTTTACTTCCCTGAGGTAGTCTCCAGTGGGTGTTCTTACCTGCAGGCTTCATGCTTCAGGCACATCCTATAATGGTGCCACTGATGACTCTTTTGAAGCACAGCTGTGATCTGCTTATTCCCTACTTAAACATACAGTGGTACCCACAGCTTATTGAACACAGTCTCAATTCTTTGGCCAGGGAATTCTCCCACCATCTGGCCCCAATCTTTTAAGCCTTTCCTCATCCTTCTAATGCACCATGCTCCGGCCACCTTATCTGTTCCCAGTGCATTCACTTATTCACCTCTCTGCCTCATGCTTATGGAATTCTCTCCACTTGGAACATGGATCCCCCTATTCCACAAGGCCCTTTCACACCTGGCTCTCTAATCCAACCTTCCCTTGCCCAGTGTCACTGCCTCCACATGAGCCTCTCTCCTCCCCACTTCAACTGTACCTCTCTCAGGATATGAATCATGTTTCTACCTTCTGTTATAGTAGTTTATGCTCATGTATTATCTACTCTAGGCAATAAGCGCATTAAGGTCAGGGTTCATAATCAGCAAATTTAAAAAGAAATCTCTCGTTTCTATCTGCCAGATTTAATTCAATTGCTTTCTTTTTTTTTTTTTTTAAGACAGAGCCTCAAGCCGTCACCCTGGATAGAGGGCTGTTGCATCACAGCTCACAGCAACCTCCAATTCCCGGGCTCAAGCGAGTCTCCTGCCTCCGCCTCCCAGGTAGCTGGGACTGCAGGTGCCTGCCACAACGCCCGGCCATTTTTTGGTTGCAGCCGTCATTGTTGTTTGGTGGGCCCGGGTTGGATTCGAACCCGTCAGCTGAGGTGTACGTGGCTGGCGCCTTAGCCTGTTGAGCCACAGGCGCCGAGCCTCAATTGCTTTCTATAGTCAGAAAAATAATACAAGTCCTTGGATAGACCAATGAGTGTGCTTCCTGCACTCAAAAAGTATTCTTGAATACTTTTGGGAATACAAAAGTATTCCCATCGCAATCGAAGGACAGTTCTCAACAGGCCAATGCTGTGCTGGGGACAGCTGGGTAGAGGTGCCATCAGCAGCAAACATGCAAGGTCATCTTCGTGCCTTAGGAGAAACTCGGCTGAGCAATTGTCTAGCAACTGATCTTCCCTTGGAATTCAGTAGCACGTTTAAAAAAAAATTAAGAGACTTTATTTTTTTACGGCAGCTTTTAGGTCTACCAAAAAACTGAGCAGAAATCACAGAGCCTTCCGGTATGCCCCCTTCTCTGCCTCCTGGTTCCCCCTGTTATTACCATGCTGCACTGGTGCTTGTTAAGAGTGACGAACCAGTACTTATCATTCACTAAAGTCTATAGTTCATATTAGGGTTCACTTTTCTTTAGTCCTATGGGTTTTGACAACTCCATGTCATGTGTCCACCATTATAATATCATATAGAAACATGATATTAGCTCTAAAGATCTCTTCCATTCCACTTTTTCATCTCTTCTGCACTCCTCCTAAATGCCCAGCAATCAATGATTTTTTTTTTTTTTTTTGCTTTATAGCTTTGCTATTTTCCAGAATGTCATATAGGTAGAATCATACATTTGTAGCCTTTTCAGATGGGCTTTTTTCACTTAATTACAGATTTAAAGTCCCTCCATGTCCCTTCAATAGCTTGATAGCGCCTGTCTTTTTTTTTCACATAGACCAGCAATTCATAGCAGATGCTGCAGATGAAACAAGCCAGGTGGGCGGTTCCTGTAGCTCAGTGGGTAGGGCGCCGGCCATATGCACCAGGGCTGGTGGGTTTGAACCCAGCCCGGGCCTGCTAAAACAAACAAAAAAATAGCTGGGCATTGTGGTGGGTGCCTGTGGTCCCAGCTACTTGGAAGGCTGAGGCAAGAGAAGCACTTGAGCCCAGGAGTCTGAGGTTGCTGTGAGTCGCGATGCCATGGTACTCTACCGAAGGTGACATAGTGAAACTCTAAGTAAAAATAAATAAATAGATAACTGAAGCCGGTGCCACCGTCTGTCGTAGCTAGCCCTTTCAGCATACACGGCTGCATCTCCTTCTTCCATACTCATCTTGCACTAACATCAGGAGTGCTGAGTTTTGTCGTGCTCAGCACATTTGTCCTCCATGGCCTCCACTGCTACTGAGGTGCTCTGTCCCCACTAGGCTTGTACATTTGGTTGGGCCTTGAGCCTTGAGCATTCAGCTTACAGGGAAGTTTGACGTCACCTACTCCCAGAACCTCGTTCTTATATTTCTTCACGAATTGATCTATTTCCTTCACCTCTTTGGGAAGCAACTCTTGGCACTTTGAAGGGTTCGGGTCATGTGCAGGGAGCCACTTTGCCAGCCACTCCTTCTGGGCCTGGGCCCCCTCCGGGCCTGTCACTGGCTGCTTTTCCTTGGGCAATGTCTACATGTACTTACTGCCTTGCCAATGCCTGATCTGGACCAGAGGAGCCCATTTGCAGGTGGCTGTGTTGATGGAGACATTCTTTTTAGCAGCAACCGGACTTGTCAATATCATGACATTGTCTTTATACATGGGAATTCCATCTGATTTTAGCTTTGCAATCAGGGTGGTATACTTGGTGTCTTCAAAAAATCTCCCCACCTTTCTATCCTCTTGATTGCTCAAGAGAATATCATGTTCTTTTTGGCTGCACTTGAAGTTATGACATATTTTTCTCCAGAAGTGCAGTTTGAATCCTTCACATTTTTCTTTGAGTTTTGAACAGAGGTTCCAAATCCTTGCTTATGACCTAAGCCCATTTTCTTAGTTTTGGTATGTCCGTCAGAGGGGATCCCCTCGTTCTGCCTGGGATCTAACACCCAGGCTCTATTGGCCTCCAGTTCTACTACAGTGGATCTTTTAGAGCAGCGGTTCTCAACCTATGGGTCGCGACTCTTTTGTAACAATGAAAATACATTGCAGCAGTAGGAAGGTTGAGAACCACTGTTTTAGAATGTTTAGCTTTTACTGTAGTCTTTTTTGAACTTTACCTGTGCATTTATTCAACACATGTTAGAGCCCTTAGAAGAAATTAGTGCTGGGGCCCAGCCCCTTGCTTGAAAATCAGACAGAAAATCAGAAAATCAGACTGCCCTGGGCCCAGCACCTTATCTCTCCATGGACGGACAGAGCACAGAACCTCTCAACAGGACCCCTCTGCACACTTTGCTACAGGTTTTCCAGTTCCACCCTCATCTTGCCTTCAGGTCTGGTACCCGCTGGGATCCTGGTTCCCAGCTGTGCCTCTGATCTGAGGAACACCTGGTGTGAAGACCCTCTTAGGTGATCCAGGCCCAGGTAATGTACTTTACACATCTCAGGTGGTACTGAAGGGATACTCAGGAGGGAAAAATACACCCTTGCTTCCAACAATCCAGCTGGGAGAAGAAGGTATTAACATAAAGTAGTTTGTGAAAAGTACCAAAGAATCCTGGAGATAGTAAATGCAGTTAGTACTATGGTTATTTCTTAGGAGACTTGTACTGTGACTTTCATTAATCCCCTCCTCTCACCCCCCACACGCATTTTAGTTTCCTCACCTCTAACAATAGGCTCCCGGGATGGATTAGGTCCTGGTTTTTCAGAGGGTGGTCCCCAGGGCATTGGAGTCTCCTGGGAACTTGTTAGAAACGCAAATTTTCAGACCCCATCCCAGACCTAGTGAGGCAGAAATTTGTATCTGAACATGATCCCCAGGAGGTCTGTAGGACATTACAGTTTGAAAAGTGCGAAGGTGTGTGATCTTTACATTTCCTTTCAGTTCTAAGCCTCTACAGTCTGTGACATTTCCCGTGACCCTGTCAGGAGGCAGCTGCTGGGAGTCCCTGAGAGGATGCTGAGTGGGTGGGCCCTGAGCAAGCCTGAGGGTGCCTTAGCAACCAGGCTCCAGGGCCAGGCGGCCAGGCGTGGCAAGCAGTCACTGGCTGTAGGTTACCGTGATCCTCCTGGAGATTTGTGCTGCCATCCTGCCAGGGTAATAGCTCGAGCTGTCACGATGGAGCATGACCCTGAGACCGTTACTGGGGGTGGTGCGGTAGTGCAGTGAGCTCTGCCCATTCACGCAGACTTCCCCTGGGCACGTGGCCTCCTCTTAGCGCGGAGCCGCTCAGCTGCTCTGCTACCCTTTAGGTTGCTGGGTAGCCAGAGCAACAAGAAGGAAGGGTAATTAACAAGGAAGAGTTACAGCAAGTCCTGAGGATGTGGACACAGGAAAGAGGTTGCCTGCTAAAATCTGTTCCCCTAAATACAAAGAAAACTTCAGGTGTCAAAGCTTCAGGTGATCAGTCTCAGGCTGATCAATCATGTGACAGGAGGACATGGGAAGCAGCAAAGTGGGCTCTCCACAGACTTCCTTCCTCTGAGTGACACAGACAATTCTCCTGGATCTCAGTTTCTGCGAGACCAGGCTCATCCATTCCAACACTGTATGTGAGCCCATGAGACATGCCTGGCATGTGACTAGGTGATGGGAACGCAAGTGATATTTATGGAGCTGACAGTTTGGATAATTTTCTAAAGAACCTTTCAGCTCAAACGTTCTATTTTAAGGTCCAGGCGTTGGGCTCCACTTTGGGTTCAAATGGGAGCTTTATAACTGACTGGCTGAGTGTGAGCAACCTTTTAACTCTGTTTTCTCATCTAAAGAATGGGGTTAACAGTTCCCCTGCCGTAAGGGTGCTATAAGTAAGCAGAAAGCATCTTATAAGAAGTCAGTACTCAACACATGTGCTCATTATGAGCATGTGCCCTGAGTGGGCTGTATGCTCTGGTGAGGCCCAGTAGCCTCATGTGGCTGCTGAGCCTGGGAAATGTAGCTGGCACATTTGACATGTGCTGTGAGCGCAAAATAAACACTGGACATTTGAGACCTAGTGTAATAAAAGAATACAAAACACCTCATTAATAGTTTTCACGTTTGACTACATGTTGAAATGATAATACTCTGAAAATATTGTTTATACCAATATATTTTATTTATTTATATTTATATATATTTTTTGAGACAGAGTCTGACTGTGTCACCTTTGGTGGAGTGCCGTGGCATCACAGCTCACAGCAACCTCCAACTCTTGGGCTTAAGCGATTCTCTTGCCTCAGCCTCCCAAGTAGCTGGGACTATAGGTGCCTGCCATAACACCTGGCTATGTTTTGCTTGTAGCTGTCATTGTTGTTTGGCAGGCCCAGGCTATATTTGAACCCACCAGCTCCAGTGTATATGGCTGGCGCCCTAGCTGATGAGCTACAGACCCCAAGCTTATATGTTTTTTTTTTTTTTTTTGAGACAGAGCCTCAAGCTGTCACCCTGGATAGAGTGCTATGGCATCATAGCTCACAGCAACCTCTAATTCCTGGGCTCAAGCGAGCCTCTTGCCTCCGCCTCCCAAGTAGCTGGGACCACAGGCACCTGCCACAATGCCCGGCCATTTTTTGGTTGCAGTTGTTATTGTTGTTTGGCTGGCCCGGGCTGGATTCGAATCCACCAGCTCAGATGTACGTGGCTGGCGCCTTAGCCCGTTGAACCACAGGCACCGAGCCTTTTTTTTTTTTTTTTAAGACAGTCTTACTCCATTGTTCAGGCTAGAGTGCAGTGGCATTATCATAGCTCATGACAGCCTCAAACTCTTGGGGTCAAGTGATAACCCTGCCTCAACCTCCCAAGTAGCATTGTGTATAACACAATGCCCAGCTAATTTTTCTACTTTTGTAGAGATTGGGACTTGCTTTTGCTTGGGTTGGCCTTGAACTCCTGATCTCAAGTGATCTTTCTGCCTCAGCTTCCCAGTGTTCTAGGACTATAGGTCTGAGCCACCACACCCGGCCTCTTTACTTTTTTAAAAATGTGCTACTAGAAGATTTTAACTCGCATATGTGACTTACGTTACATGTCTATTAGGCAGAGCTGATCTAGAAGAAACAATAGCATACTCTGCTGTTCTTGAGCTCTGTTAGTTTACACTGTGGTTTGGGCATCAGCATCTGTGAGAACTCAAACCTCAGACAACCCTCTAGCAAGCAGAATGGGAAGAAGCAGCAAAGGACACAACAGAGTAACTATAATTAGTAACAGTGCATTATATAGCTGAAAATGTTCTCACCACAAAGTAGAAAGTATGTGAGGTAACACATATATTAGCTTGATCTAGCCATGTGACATTGTATATGTGTTTCAAAACATCATCTTGTATGTTACATATAATTTGTCAAGTTTTTTTAGACGCAGAAATGAAGGGGGAACTCAATGTGGGTTGGTGGAGTCATAGAAAGCTTCGGGGAGGGGGTCAGTCGTGCGCATGACATGGGTGGGCACAGGGCATTCCTGGTGGGATGGACTAGACTATGAGCTCCTTCTGGAAGGGGTCGGTGATCCTTCCACCATGCCCTGCACATGGAAGGTTCTGGGCAGTGGGAGGAAGACAGGAGGTGAACACAGGGCTTATTTGTGGAAAGCCTTGTCCCACTGAGGTAGGGACTTGTATACCTGGGAACAAGCAGGAGAGAGGTCTCCCAGACAGGGCAGCAGCTTAGCACTAATGCCACAGAGAGTAAGGCCATCTTTGATCTTTCCTAGGTATCCAGCGCTCATGTTTCCATTCACAGACCTTCCCTACATACAATGTGACTGTAATAAGACTTTATTGACAAATATGCCAGAACAATGTGAGGGAACATTGCCTGTGACATATACTCTCTGGCTGGCCTAAACATTAATTCTAACACATCCATTAATTTCTCATCCATTCCAACTTTATCTGAGCTCCTTCTTGGTCCCCAGATCCCACGCTAGGTATGGGGGCTATGGCAATAATTGAGACATCATCTCTGCCATCCCTTTGAGCAAATTATGGCCTGCAAGCCAAACCCAGTCCCCTGCCTGTTTTTGTAAGTAGCATTTTATTGGAACACAGCCATGCTCTGTCTCCTACAAATTGCTTGGCTGCATTTGGACTATGGTGGAAGACTGAATGGTATGGCAGAGACTGGGTGGCCCACAAAACCTGAAACATTCGCTATCTGGCTCTTTACAGAAAATGTTTGCTGACCCCTGCCTTAGGGTAATAGACATGTCAGCAAATAATGGCAATGTGACTGATCAGGGATCTGAGGGACAGGCAAGGGATGGGAGAGAAGAAAGGCAGGAAATGCCAGGGGATCCTCGGAGGGGTCACCCCCAGGCTGTGCCTTGGAAGATGATGGGTTTGCTGGGTAGGGAGGGGGAATGAAGCTTCCAATAAGAAAAAGCTGTGTATTTGGGTAGGATGCAGGTGATTCATCCCTAGAATGGAGGGAAGGCAGAGTCAGTGACGAGAAGGAGGCCCTGCTGGTGAGAGTGTGTGAAGGAGCTCTTTTGCTCTAAGGGGTGGCAGGGATGATGTCTCAATTTGAAAACACAGAGGAAAACAGGATAATTCTTTTCTTTTCTTTCTTTCTTTTTTATTTTTTTGAGACAAAGTCTTACTCTGTTGCCCAGGCTAGAGTGCTGTGGCATCAGACTCCTCAAACAGCAACCTCAAACTCTTAGGCTCAAGAGATCCTCCTGCCTCAGCCTCCCAAGTAGCTGGGATTATAAGCACCTGCAACAGCTGCTGCTAGTTTTTCTATTTTTTTTTTTTTTTTTTTTTTGCAGTTTTTGGCCGGGGCTAGGTTTGAACCCACCACCTCCGTCATATGGGGCCAGCCGGCACCTTACTCCTTTGAGCCACAGGCGCCCATAGAGTCTGGGTCTCCTTGCTCAGGCTGGTCTTGAACTTCTGAGCTCAAACAGTCCACCCGCCTCGGCCTCCTAGAGTGCTGGGATTATAGGCGTGGGCCAGGACAAATACTTGAAGCTGCCTCTGGTAGGAACACAAGGGTACAGGCCCTTGGTACAGCCCAGGAATCTTACTTCCATCCCCCACTCCCAGCCATCCCTCTTTCCCAGATGACGACTTTACACCTTCTCTCCCCTCACACCTCTGCCTCTGATCAGATGCTCAGCTGATGACCCTCCTCCCTTATTTCCCTGAGGAACTCGAGGTGACCACGGGAGCTCCTTCACACGCTCTCACCAGCAGGGCCTCCTTCTCGTCACTGACTCTGCCTTCCCTCCATTCTAGGGATGAATCACCTGCATCCTACCCAAGGACCACCCTGCTGCTTAGGGGTTAGATCCCATCTGCCCCTTCCCTGCTCAAGAACATGGTTCTCTCAGCTGCCCCCATTGCATTATCAATTTCTCCTTCTTTGGTCCCAAGTGCTTTCAACATGCTATATTACTTTTTTAAAATATTTATTTATTTATTTATTTATTGAGACAGAGTTTTACTGTGTTGCCCTCGGTAGAGTGCTGTGGCGTCACAGCTCATAGCAACCTCTAACTCTTGGGTTTAAGCGATTCTCTTCCCTCTGCCTCCCAAGTAACTGGGACTACAGGTGCCCTCCACAATGCCCGGCTATTTTTTTTGTTGCAGTTGTCATTGCTGTTCAGCTGGCCTAGGCCAGGTTTGAACCCACTAGCCTCAGTATGTGGCTGGTGCTATAACCACTGTGCTACAGGCGCTGAGCCCCAACATGCTATATTCCTCCTCCCATCCTAAAAACATCCCTTAACATCACTTACCCCTTCAGCACCACCCTACCTCTCTGTTTTACAATCACTTGAAAAGGTGGGCACACGTACTGCCTCCAATTCCTCTCTCCTTATTCTCTTCTGAATCCACCGCAATACTCAAGCTTTTACCCCCACTTCTTCACTGATCTCATGGAGGTCACCAGCAACGTTCTTGTTGAATCTACTGGTTAATTCTCAATCTTCAATTTACCTGGTCTAATAGCAGCATCTGATCTAATGACTCACTGCCTCCTGTTCAATATCCTTTCTTCACAGGCTTGTAGGAATCCATCCTCCCCTGGATTTTCCTTCTCCTTTACAAGCTCCTCCTCTGGCCAGCTTCTAAGCGCTCACTTTTCTCCACCCACTGCCCTGGAAATCTCAGCCAGTCCCAAGACCTGTCAGCTCTGTCCAGTAGAACTTCCTGGGATGGCGGAAATGTTCTATACCTGCACTGTTCAATATGACAGCCCCTGGTCACTTGTGGCTTGAGCACTTGAAATCTGGCTGGGGAAATTTTAAATTTTACTCAATTTGAAATCACTTTGAATTTAAAGAGCCATCCATGTCTAGTGGCTACTATGTTGGAAGATAGGTAGTGCACGTCTATTTGTTGCTGACTCCCAAATGGACATCTTTACCCTCAACTGCTGCCCTTAACTCTAGACTTGTGGCTCCAACCGCCCACCACTCATTTCCACTTAGCTGCATCATCTGCCCACCACAGCCTTTCCCATTCTTCCTGGTGCTCAGACCAAAAAGCCTTGGAGTCACCCTTGACTCCTCCCTTTCCTGGTCCACATCCAACCTGTTAGCAAATGTCAGTTCTGTGTTCATAATACACCCCAAATCTTATCACTTCTCACTGCCTCTCTCACCCTGGGCCAAGGCCCTGTGGTCTCTCAGTTGGATTACTGCAATGGACCCCTAACCATCTCCTTATCTCTACCCTCACCACACAGCAGAAAACCTGAGTCAGGTGAGACTCTCACCTGCGGATGCCCTTTCTGGTCGGTGTATGAGGGCTTCAGGCGTCTGTCCTGTGGCTCCTGCCCCCTTACCAGCTTCTCCGCCCTCTCTCCTCTGCATGTGGATCTCCAGCTGTGCTGACTCTATTCTTTAAACATGAGCGCTCCCTCCTTTGGGGCCTTTCTCTACCTGGAACCCTCTTCTCTTTGTCTTGAATCTCTCACCTCCTCACATCCTTCCTCAAATGTCACCTTATTAACAGTCCCTTGACATCCTGATTAAACTAGCACTCCCTGCCCAGTTTCCTATCTCTTTCATTTGCTTTATTTTCTTCACAGCATGTCTCACCATCTACATAATTTTTACAAATGATTTATTAAGTATCCCCCCCACTGGAATGTAAGCTGCTTGAGAGCAGAGATTTCATCTCAAGATCTGTTTACTGCTGCCCCTTCAGCAGGTAGAGCAGGTGCTCAAAAAATACTTCTTGAATGAATGAAACATATAGCAACAAGATAACTGCTACCTGGACATACCTAAGCTATGTCTTCCTTCCCTGAATTGAAGGAAATGGATATAGTCTGGCATTAGCAAAATCCACTTACCCAGCTCATTCGGCATTGACTGAGCACCTACCACAGACAGGGCACGGCGCCAAGGCTATGGAGATGAGACAGAAAAATCTGACTGGCTCAGTCTTCATGACATTCTCAAGG
The DNA here is from genome assembly GCA_963573935.1 of Arctocebus calabarensis. Taxonomy (NCBI): domain Eukaryota; kingdom Metazoa; phylum Chordata; class Mammalia; order Primates; family Lorisidae; genus Arctocebus; species Arctocebus calabarensis. The sequence goes on from CAUYON010042299.1 coordinate 31,125, forward strand.
GCAACTTTAGTAAAGTCGGAAGTAGTGGGTTCTAAGGAGGGGAGCAGCTCAGAGGATGGAGAGGCCATTCTGTGCTCGGGGAATTAGAGAAGCTTTTTAATAAGGCCTTGGAGGAGGGGGTAGGATTTTTAAATTATAAAAGTAATCCATGTAATTGGTAATAACAATTCAAATGGGTCAGAAGTTTATATAATGACAGAAAGTGAAAATTTTCATCTAAGTTTTCTATCTCTAAACCTCACCTACAGAGGCAACCATCTCAGGTTACTTTCCAAAATTCACTTAAACATCTTGTCTTGCTACATCAACTTGGCTTAGGATCTCCTGCCCCTGAGTGAGTTGGCATCTTGGATTTCTTCCCACCTCTCTTGTAGAGGCAGGACGGCAGAGCCCAGGTGTAGGCTCTGGAGCCAGACAGCCAGGGTGCCAGTCTCAGTGCTTCCCTGTCCCAGCTGTGTGACCCTCTATACCTCAGTTTCCTTACCTGGAAAATGGGAATAAATATAGCACTTAACTCACAACATTGTCATAAATGCAATAACCTGTAAAAGGCTTAGAATAGTAACTAGAACACAGTTCAGATTCAGTAAATGTTAACTATTATCCTTCTCTGCATTCCAGCTTTGGTTAGCTATACTAATACTTTTTTCCATGTCAAGGTTTAAATAATTTGGATTCTGTTATGAAACTACACAAACTTCTGCATACTTTGCAAAATTGCTCATAAATTCAAACTAAAACTTGAAGGCCAATAATCATTTATATAATGGTTATATGTACCTCGACATACGGTGGTGTGATTAAAGCATGACAGAAAGGGATGCAGTGCTATTTCACTAAACTCATGTTGCTGAGTACAGAAAGTTTAAGTACATAGATTTTTTTTTTCATCAGATTGCTCAAAATTATATTTGGTCCATGACTTCTTCCTCAGATTTTTCCTTATCCTTATGAGGTTTCTTGTTGCCTTTCTTCTTAAAGAAGTAAAAATATGTGTTTTCTCTATCTTATGGCAAGATTGTCAAGATCCTGAATTTTCCTGTTAAATGGTCAACTTAATACACAATATTCAAGACATCTGCTGCACAACTGTCATCCTGGCCTGGCTCTGCTTATTTTTTATTTCTATTTTTATATATTTATTTTTTAAACTATGGAACACTTCACGAATTTGCGTGTCATCCTTGTGCAGGGGCCATGCTAATCTTCTCTGTATCATTCCAATTTTAGTATATGTGCTGCTGAAGCGAGCCCTGTTTTTGTTTTTTAAATTAGACCCCACATCTTCCTGTTTGTTGTTCTTTGATCTTTGCTGCAATATACCCTCAAGTCACTGTTTCAGTCAAATTATATAGAAAGGAAATTTTCTGAGTCTTCACATGTCTGAAAGTGATTTCCATTTTGTGTTTGCCTTTCTGTACTTATTCTCTTCCTACTTCAACACTAAGGTTTCCATTGCCCTCCAATAAAAAGTACAAGTAAGCCAGTGATCTCCTAATTACCAAACCAGGTGGACACTTTTTTAGTTCACACGTAATTGTAGGTATTTATGGGGTACAGAGTAATATTTTGATATACGTGTATACAATGTGTAATGATCAAATCAGGGTAATTAGCATATCCATCTCAAATCATTTCTTTGTGTTTATGAACATTCAAAATTCTCTCTTCTAGCTTTTTGAAAATATATGCCAAATTATTGTGAACCAATTTTCTTCATTGCTGTAGAACACTAGAACCTACTCCTTTAAACTAGCTGGGATTTTATACCTTTTCACCACCTTTATACAATCTCCCCTGACGCCCCTCAGATTTTAATAATCATAATTCTGCTCTCTACTTACATGAGTTCAAATTTTTTAGATCTCATACCCACGGAACACTTATAATCCTACTCATTTCTGTAGAATTTTTTCTTTATTTTATTTACTTTTTATTTTTGTTGTAGAGACAGAGTTTCACTCTATTGCCCTCGGTAGAATACTGTGGCGTCACACAGCTCACAGCAACCTCCAACTCCTTGGCTTAGACAATTCTCTTGCCTCAGCCTCCCACGTAGCTAGGACTATAGGTGCCCACAATAAGGGCCGGCTATTTTTTTGTTGCAGTTTGGCCGGGGCCCAGTTTGAACCCACCACCCTTGTAATGGAGCCGACGCCCTACCCACTGAACCACAGGTGCCACCCCATTTCTGTAGATTTGATATTGTTTCAACCTGAATAAGAGCAAGACCCCATCTCTACTAAAAATAGAAAAACTAGCCAGGCATTGTGGCAGGTCCCTGTAGTCCCCAGCTAGTTGGGAAGCTGGGGCAGGAGGATCGCTTGAACCCAGGAGTCTGAGGTTGCTGTGAGCTCTGACACTACAGTACTCTATCCTGGGCACAGAGTGAGACTGTCTCAAAAATAAAATAAATAAAATGAAAAGAATGTGATATTGTTGATACATGTAATCTTCAGATGCTTAACACTCTACTCCCTCAGTTCTTGGGACATTCTGCATTCTATGTTTTCCTCTCTGTATTTTGGTTTCCTTTGAGGTTTAGCCTTCTCTTCACAACCCTTCTCTGACGTTCCACCTGCACCCACTGATAGTCCTTCTCTACATGGGCTTTCTGAAATAGCTCATCTAGCACCATGGTTTCAGCCACTGTCTATACATTGAAACAGAGCACTGAACATTGTATAAGAATTTCAAAACTAGTTTGTTCAAGTTTTAATTTATTATCTTACCTCCATCTGAAGCAGTGGTTTTAAACCTGCGGGTAGCGACTCCTTTGTAACAATGAAAATACATTGCGGCATTAGGAAGGTTGAGAACTACTGATCTAAAAGCTATGCTCTGGTGGTTTTCATTTTAGCTCACAAAAGTCACCAGCCACCTACATCTCCTCATTTAAGAACTGTAAATCCTCTCAACCTTTCTTTTTTTTTTTTTTTTGAGACAGAGCCTTAAGCTGTCACCCTGGGTAGAGTGCTGTGGCATCAGAGCTCACAGCAACCTCCTACTCCTAGGCTCAAGTGATTCTCCTGCCTCAGCCTCCCAAGTAGCTGGGACTACAGGTGCCTGCCACAACGCCTGGCTATTTTTCGGTTGCAGCCGTCATTGTTGTTTGGCGGGCCTGGGTTGGATTCGAACCCACCAGCTCAGGTGTACGTGGCTGGTGCCTTAGCCCACTGAGCCACAAGCACGAGCCGTCTTTTTTTTTTTTTTTTTGAGAGAGAGTCTCACTTTATCACCCTGGGGTCACAGCTCACAGCAACCTCCAACTACTGGGCTTAGGCAATTCTCTTGCCTCAGTCTCCAGAGTAGCTGTGACTACAGGCACCCCTCCTTTTATATATACCAACCAAGGTGTCAAGTCCTCTCAAATCTATATAAGGCATGTCTCTGGAATTTCATCCTCTTCTCTATTCTCACTCCTACCTTATTCAGGTTCTCATTGTTTCGTGCTTAGATTACTGGCACAGCCTCCTAGCTGCCCCTATATTCCCACCTCTCCTGTCTACCTATCCTTTGTTCTGCTAGTCATCTTCTAAAAAAATAATGTGACCATCCTTTCCCCTATTTAAGACCCTACCTGGTTCCCTTGATCACAGACTAATGCTTAAACTCATTGGTATTATATATAATATTTTGCAATTTACTTCTCCATGTTTCTGTTTCCAATACTTCAACTCCACACATTCTATAATTCAGCCACAAGAAACTTCTGAGGAACCTCCCCCTCCCACCAATATGCCATCCTCTTCCCTCCTCTGTGCTTTTTTACTATTTCTTTCCTAACTTCTCCAGGCCCAGTTGTTGCCTCTACATTCCCAAAGTAACTTGCTGTTAACCTTTTTTTTTTTTTTTTGAGACAGAGTCTCACTCAGTCACCCTGGGTAGAATGCCATGACATCATAGCTCACAGCAGCCTTAAACTTTTGGCTAAAGTGATCCTCTTATCTCAGCCTCCCACATAACAGGAACTACATGCACCTGCCACAACACCTGACTAGTTTTTCTATTTTTAGTAGAGATGGTGTCTCACTATTGCTGAGGCTGGTCTCAAACTCCTAAGCTTTAATAATTCACCTGCCTTCGCCTCCCAGAGTGCTGGGGTTACAGGCATGAGCCACTGTGCTCGGCTTTGTTGCTGTCTTTTCATCTGTGTTTATGGCCAAACTATCAACACCTGGGGGAGCCAGGCCTATGTTTCACTTAATGGTATCACCAGCACCTAGCCCAGATCTGACTACTAGAGGACATTTCAGTGGCTGTTGAGGGAAGGAGAGAGGACAGGACCTCAGGGAATGATTATGTTCACAAGGCAGGAAGAGGAGCCACGGTGAGGTGCCCTGAGGGTAACAAGTACAACTCTACATACAGAGTTACAAAGGCCAGGGGAGAGAGTTTCAAGGAGATGGCTGAGTGCTGCAGGGAGTTTTAGATGATGGGGCTGTGAATAGGTCACCAGTTGTGAAGACTTGGAGGTCACCAGAGACCTCCGAGAAAGTTATCCCAGGAGCCTGAGATGGGAGCTGATGAGATTTGAGGGGCCCAGGAGAGAGGAGGGTTGAGGAAGCAGAGCCTCCCACAGCCTTTGATGTTGGCCCCTCTGGATTTGTTGGATCACTTTCCCTTTCTTGGGCTTTTATGATGTGACATTTTAACACCTCAGATTCCTTCAAGGGCTCCTTGTTCTCTACTGCCCTTTAAATGTCAAGGTTTCTAGGGTTCTGTTTTTAGCTTTTGGCTCTGCTTAATCCAAACACCTCATTCATGATGATTTCAACTATGTGCACGTCCTTATCTGCAGCCCTGGGCTCTCCCTGGGCCTCAGACTCACAGAGGTTAGTTCTGCCTGCCAGACATGTAGATCCCCCAGAGGTACCATCATCTCAGCATTTCAGAAACTCAATAATAATAATGGCTTGCCACCAAAAACCTCCCCCTAAGACTTGCTTCCCAGTTTTCACCAACTATACCTACACTACCAGAGGGTATAACCACAAATTTTCTTATCCTTTTTCTGTTATCTAATCATTGAAAAAAGTTTTATCAATTCTATCAACTCAATAATTCAGAAATCTATCCCCCTTTTTCCAACCCCACTTCCACTGCTTAAATTCTGTCCCCAGAATTTCTCAGCCACATTATTACAATATCTGCATGTCTAGTCTCAATCCCTCCTTCCAGCATTTTCCACATTGTTTTCAAAGCAATCTTTTTTCTCCACTACTTAAAAAAAATTGATGCATAATTCACATACAATAAAACACACGTGTTATAACAGTTTGATGAAGGTGAACAGAACCACCAATCCAATCAAGATGTAAAATATTTCCATAGCCCCCAGAAAGTGCCCTTGTGACTCTTTGCAGTCAAGCTCCTTGACACCCAGAGGCAGCTGCCGTCCTGATTTCTATCACCATAGATTAGTTTTGCCTGTTGTTGAACTGTGTACAAATGAGATCACGTGGTATGGATTATTTTGTGTCTGGATTCTTTAACGCAACACAATGTCTGTAAGATTCATTTTGGTTATTGCATTTACTGGTAGTTTTCTCCTTGACATTGCTGAGTAGTATCCAATTCTATGGCTATACCACAAGTTGTTTTTCTATTTACCTGCTAATGGAAGATCAAGTGACTTCCAGTTTTAGTCTTATGAAAAAAGTTGTTAGAAACATTTTTGTGTTAAGTCTTTTTTTGGACATGTTCTTTTAGATAAATATGTAGAAGTAGAATTGCCAGTTTGTAGGATAGGTGTATGTTTATCCTTGTATGAAACTTCCAAACAGCTTTCCAAGGTGGTTATACCATTTTATAACACCACCAGCCTTGTATGAAGGTTCTAGTTAATCAAAGAAGTTATTTTAAAATGCTAATCTGATCATACTACTTCCCTATTTAAAATTCACTTCTGTCTCTCGCAAGGTATATTCAAATTCCACAGGAAATAAACAGGCAAGGCTCCCCACCATGTAGGTCCCAACTGTCTGCCTTCATCTCTTGCTATTTCTCTATGTGCTCCCTTGTTTCCAATCAGACTGACCTCACTGAGTTCTTTCTTCTCATGAAGTTCCTCCACATCTTTGTATAGCCCTTCCTTCTGCCAGAATGCAATTTTCCTTCTTATTTGCGTAGCTAATGCCTATTCATCTTTGCAGAGGTGTTGACTGATTACTTCACATCTGCACACTGCCCCCACACCATGAGTTAATTGCTGCTATTCTGTGTTCCCATAACATATCAGGCATAACTCCATCACAATGCTGTGCTCACAGCATTACAATACATTACTTTCTTCCCTCTACTTGACTGGCTCTTGGATGACACTCTCTGTCCCTCCCTTCCTTCTACACTGTTTGATAATGGCCCCTCACCAGACAACACCGTGCTGGGAAATGTGCACAGAAGCCTGGGTTAGAGCAGTCAGGGTCCTCCCTCCCACGCAGCTCAGACAGTCAAGTAATTACATTTAAAAATGGAGGATGAGAAACTAAGTGTTCTGAACAAAGGAAGGGAGGACTCTATCATCCTGTAAAAGAAGAATTTTGCCTAAATGGAGGTGGGGGTGTGTGTGGTGAAGGTATGGGAGGTTTCCCTGAGGAAATAATGCTTGAACTGGGCTCTAAAGGAGACTGTAGGAATTAATCAGGTGAATTGTGTTCCCTCCCTATGGTGGGTGTGACTTGGGACTGTTCAAGAAACTGACATTAAGCTGGTGAGGCTGGAGAAGAAAGACTGTGAGAAGGTGAATGAGGCAGGGGGCAGAGCAGACGCTGCTAAGGATGTAGTCACCACCTTGCTTGAGACTGATGAGCAGGAGAACAGGAGGCACCTTCCTCTGTCAATAACCCTGATGGCTCCCCACTGCTTGTCATCACACCTAGAACATAGTCAGGCATAATATATGTCTGTTGAATAAATTTTACAAGTGTTCACCAGATCTGACAGCTAAAGGGAAGGCAGACTACATGTATTCTGAGTGAGCTGCCGGTTTGCAGGAGGAGTGTTAAAGGCATGGCTTGAGTCTGTTGAGAAGATATGGCCAACAAAAGATGAAGAGATGAAACAGGTAAATACAGATCAGATACAGGGGCAAAGGGATTGAAGCAAGAATACAAAGGCCAATTAGTTTTGAAACGGAAGAGTGATTCATCCTTTGAAGTAAGAAAAAAAGGTGGAAAAATGAGGAAAGCCCTAGAGAAAAAAACATGAACTGTAGGGAGAAGGATCTTTATAGCCACGTGGTCTAGAGGGATCTTCCTGGAATTTTCTACATGGTGCTGTCATAGAGACACTTGTCCTCAGCGGTGACATGGATCCTGCCCACAATCCTGGTGGTGACTGTGCAATTGGTGGTGATGGAAGCTTTCACAATTGCTCATAATCTCATTAAATTTTCAGAATAATTTTCAAGCATTTGGTTTTTGCCCCAATTTACAGATATGGACTCAGGTTCAAGGAGGTCAGGAACCTTCACTGTCAGTGAGTGGCTGACCTAAAATTGGAACACAAGTCCATCAGACTCTACCGCAAGGAGCCATGCAACGTGAGGGCCTAGTCATGCGGTTCCCTTCTTGCTGGTTTTCAAGGTTTTGCTCCAATATGGCTGGATCATCGCTGTTAATGAGCCTAAGCACAGGGCAAGGTAGGACAGGCATTTTTTTGCCAATAGGGTGGGTTTAATTTGCATAATGTTCCCCCCCCCCCCCCACATACAGGGTTTTATAGGAGAGAACTGAGAAGTCAGAAGGCAGTTGGGGAATACAGAAGGTAAACACTCTGACATGGAACACATCATCCTCTTGTTGGAAAAGGAGGAGTCAGAAAGAAACCAGTACACTAGGGTAGTGGTTCTCAACCTTCCTAATGCCGCAGTCCTTTAATACAGTTCCTGTGGATCGCAACCCACAGGTTGAGAACTGACACATTAGCGTGTGTCACTGGTTAAGATGAGGTCAATGACTGGTCCATAGTCAGTGTCATCACAGAAGACTGACGTGGAGACCAGTCTTCCTGGGACCTTTTGAATTCAGTGCATAAAAGCCAAGATGGCAATCACGTGGGTGGCAACTGAGAGATTCTAGATGAGGCGGGCAGCCCTTAGAAGAGAAATCTGCCAGTAGAAAAAGGAGCCTTTGGAATCCTCTCCAGAGTGTCCCTGGAGAGCTACAAACCTGTGAAGGCCCTAGGCCAGGAGACAGGTGGCTGCACCAGCAAAGAATAGCAGGTGATGTGGGAACTGGCTCCATCTGTAGACAGGAGGACTGCTGGAGGGATCTCAGTCAGAGGAGGGCAGGTATCTCCATGGGCAGTTCCCAGTTTGGGAGGACGTCTTTAGGGATCTTAAAAGGAGGCATCATTTTGTGTTACCGATGACACAGATAGTGTGGTCTCTCCAGTATCACCAACCGTTTTTATGCTGTGTTTTGGCTCTTGCACTTACAGATTGAGAACTATAGTTATTTTTGGTTTGTTTATTGAGAACTATCTTTTTTTTGTTTATTTATTTGTTTGTTTTTGAGACAGAGTCTCACTCTGTTGCTATGGCATCATAGCTCACAGCAACTTCAAACTCTTGGGCCCAAGCGATCCTCTTGCCTTAGCCTTCCAAGTAGCTGGGACTACAGGTGCCCATCATAGGGCTTGGATAGTTGTTTCTGTTTTTAGTAGTGAGGGGGTGGTCTCAAACTCCTGAGCTTCAAGCAATCCACCTCAGCCTCCTAGAGTACTAGGATTACAGGTGTGAGCCACCACACCCAGCTACCTGTGCTATAAATATATAAACATAAGTATGTTGACCTCATATTTATTTAGCATAATCCTTTATTCACTACAGTACTGGCATCTTTTCCAACCTTAGGACCTATAGTGAATTGAATTGTGTCCCTCCAAAATTCACGTCCACCCAGAACCTCAGAGTGTGACCATATTTTGAAATAATATCAGTAGTTCAGATGAGGCCATACAAGATTAAGGTGGGCCTTCAATTCAATGACAAGTGTCCTTACAAGAAACAAAAGAGAAAGCAAAAACGGGAGGGCCATGGGAAGAAAGGCAGAGATTTGGATTTATGCTGCCACAAGCCAAGGAATGCTTAGTGTTGCTGGAAAAGGCAAGGAAAGGTTTTCCTCCAGAACCTCTGGCCCTGATGACACCTTGATTTTTAGAACTTCTGCCCTCCAGAACTGTGAGAGAATAAATTTCTGTTGTTTTAGGCCACCCAGTTTGTGGCAGTACACTGTTAGAGCAGCTGCAGTAAATTATCTGCTAACACAGGAGCTGAGTTCTTCCTTAAAGGGCATGCTAAGGAGCTCTCCAGCCCCTGACGGTTCCTCAGTTCTCTGTATGAAAAGGCCAGGAAAAAATTGCTGAGTTAATACACTGCTCAGATTTTGAATTGAGGGAGAACCATGATGTCTCCTGAGGTAGCACAGAGGGATCAATGGTGACGTCAGATCGTATCTGGAAGACCCGAAGGCTGTGCATCAAAAGCTTCATTGTATGGCTTTAGTTTGGAAAATTTATTAAGCGCCAGGGTGTGTGGCCTCTAGCTTTGTCAGTCTCAAGGTTAAGTCAAACTTAGCATGATTAGCTAAGTCATGCTAATCAAACTCACAACAAATAAAAATCAGGTTGCAAATTTATTCATCTGTATGTGTGTGTCAAAGAGAGAAAGCTTTCCTGCCAGAATCCAAAATGCTCACGTGCAATACCAGGGGCCCAGAGTCAGAAAATCTGGAAGCTGATCGGAGGCTGGAAGTCACATGGAATCAAAACGAGACACAGGGCACTTTGAGTGGAGTCCAGCCAGGCCACAAAGAAGCCAGCCACCTCCCCTTTTACTGTCTCTTATCTTGTGATGGAGTTTACAGTCCATTTGATAATCCAGCATTATCTCACGTCATGATCCCTTAACTTAGTCACATCTGCAAAGACCCCTTTCCTGAAAAGACAACATTCATGAGTTCTAGCGATGGGACGTGGGTATCTTGTGCAGGACCATTTCCTGGCTTACTACACCATATTTGTGGATTTTAAGGAATGGAACCTTATCTATCTTGATATGTCTTCAATGCCTTACACATGAATGAAAATAAATATATAAATCCAGACACTCATTTCCAAATTCTGAGGCGCCTACTTAGGTACTACTAGGTACCATGTTTATCCCTCTTAAAGGTAGTTCAAAACTTTTATACCATTATCCCTTCAACAGAAGACTGGGTTTAATGCATTTATGGTTCAATGTGAATTGCCTCTGACAAAGAATTCATCTCTTCAGGCCAGTCTGTCAGTATAAACGGTAATCACAATCAGCATCATATATAAATCCGATCCTTTTTGCCTTGTAAGGCCCGCCAAATACCTCATCTTCCCAGAAACTCTCCATGACCTTTTCTTACCTTCCACACCGTCTCATGATCTTGCCTTCCTTTGAGATTTCTTGCCCTGCCTGTGGGTACCATTTCTTCCTGGGACTTGGTAAACTCCTCCTGAGTGGGATTTTCTTTCTCAAATAAGAATCAATGTATACATGTGTAATACAATATATTGTTGAAATTTTGTTAAATAATTATTGCTGATGAATGTAAGGAGAGCTAGTGATTGTCAAAGCATAAAGCAGAGTCCACACCCAAACAAGACTGTTATTTATCCTGTGGCAGGGAATAAAATCACCCATTTGCTTGAAGGGTCCAAGAAAAAGGAGACCATTCATTTTGGGTCAACTAACTTAGAAAATTAGATGAAGCTGAGTGTGGTGGCTCATTCCTGTAACCCCAGACCTTAGGCTGGTGGACTGCTCAAGCTCAGGAGTTTGAGACCAGCCTGAGCAAGAGTGAGATTCCCATCTCTATTAAACATAGAAAAAAAAAATTAGCCAGGCATTGTGGCAGGCACTTGTAGTCCCAGCTACTTTGGATGCTGAGGCAGGAGGATCACTTGAGCCCTGGAGCCCAAGAGTTTGAGGTTGCTGTGAGCTATGACAGCACAGTACTCTACCATGGACAGAGTGAGAATCCCTCTCCGAAAAAAATAAAATAAAATGAAAATGTTAAAAAAAAGAAAGCAAATTAGATGACTATCTCTCAGGGGATGAAATGTTCAACGTTTAGCTAGAAGGGAAAGTTTTCTCTCAGAACTGGTAACTGGTAAGATAAGAAATAGGAAGGGTGATTTGCCATCAAGAAATAAGGTATAGATCTTTAGGAAGTAAAGTTAGAAGGCTTGATGAGATGCTTTCCCCTTAATGACGCAATTTGGTGAAGAATCTGTATAGACAAAATATAGCCCCGATTTATAAGTACCTATGAATATATAAAAAAAGAGCCCTCAGAATCATGGGTCTCAGGTCCTGTATATCTAAGTCTCAGACTCCAAACCTGTTTATTTTTTAAAGATGAATTTTATTTTATTTTATTTTTTTGAGACAGTCTCACTATGTCACCCTTGGTAGAGTGCTGTGGCATCATAGCTCACAGCAACCTCAAACTCTTAGGCTTAAACAATTTTCTTGCCTTAGCCTCCCAAGTAGCTGGGACTACAGGAGCCTGCCACAATGTCCGGCTATTTTTAGAGACGAGGGTCTCACTCTGGCTCAGGCTGGTCTTGAACTTGTGGGCTCAGGCAATCCACCAGCTTGGCCTTTCAGAGTGCTAGGATTAGAGGTGTGAGCCGCCTCCTTCCTACCTAACCTGTTTAGAGGATAAGGGCTGTGGGGTGATTCTTTTTGGTCACCCTCTGTTCCTACAAGAATATGAAACACACAGCAAGTGTTTGATAACTGTCAGCCGAACTAATGAAACAGAACATGAAGAAGAATTGTCTGGTTCAGGAGGCCCCAACTAGTTGTATCATTGAATAGACACAGACCCTGCTGTCTGAAGCTTCACCTCGAACATAAGCCATGACATTCCTGTTGCCAAATGTTAACAACACTCAACCTCTTAGTCACATTAGACAACACCAATCACTCACCCCTCCTTCTTGAAACACGTTATTCTTTATTTGCTTGGCTTTCAGGTGACACACCCTCTGGGTTTTCTCTCCCTTCACTGAACAATTCCTTCTCCACCCCCTTCTCTGAGTCCTCCCTCTGACATGCCCCAGGGTCAGACCTTTTCACTCCATCTATCCTCTCTTCCAGGGCTGGGCCGAGCTCACTCAGTATCATGGTGGCTTAAAATGTCATCCATCTATGTTGTCTCTAAAATTTCCACCCCATCAGCTCCCCTGAACTCCACATGTCCATATCCAACTGCCTGCTTGGCACCTTCAATTTTTAACATGGTTAAAACAGAACTCTTTATTAAAATCAGTTTCTTCCTCTTAAAATCAGTCTCTCCTCCATCTTCACCCAAGTAAATGGCAAGTCCATCCTTCCAGTTCAGGTCAAAGCCTTGAAGTTAATGTTGACGTCTCCTTTTCTCTCCTGCCCCACATCTGATCCATCAGCAAATACTATCAGCTTTGCCTTCAAAATATATCCAGAATACAAATGCTTGTCCCCACTTCCACTGACAGCACTTTAGTCCTTGCCACCCCACCTGTCACCTTCATTACTGAAACAGCCTCCTAAGTGCCTTTCTGTCTCCTCCCCACCCGCTGTGGTTTCTTCAGATAGTAGCTAAGTGACACTTCTAAAACAAACTCAGTCACGTCACTGCCCTGTCCTCAATATGCCACAGGTGTCCTGTTAAATTTTATGAAATCCAAATCCTTGCTATGGTCTACAAGGCCCTAACATCGCCCTTCCCAGTTTGACTTCCTATCCTCCTAATCTCAGCATCTTCACCTCATGCTCTTTGTTATTAAAGAGCAACAAGTTATTAAACTGAACACATAATATGTTAAAATGCATCATAAAATAGAACATAAAGACATAATTTGAGATACCAATAGGAAAATGTGAAGGGAGAGTGCAAAGTTGTAAAGAAGGTAGAGTTCATGTGTTCGATGGATATAGTTTCAGCTTTGCAAGATGAAAAGAATTCTAGATGTGGGCTCGGCGCTCATAGCTCAGCGTCTAGGGTACCAGCCATATACACTAGAGCTGGCGGGTTTGAACCCTGCCCAGGCCTGCCAAACAACTATGACAACTACAACCAAAAAACAGGTGGGCACCTGTAGTCCCAGCTATTCAGGAGGGTAAGGCAAGAGAATCGCTTAAGCCCAAGAGTTTGTGGTTGCTGTGAGCTGTGATGCCATAGCACTCTACTGAGGGTGACATACTGAGACTTTCTCTCAAAAAAAAAAGGAATTCTGGATGTGGATGTTGGTGATAGTTGCACAACAGGGCACTTAATACCATTGAACTATACACTAAAAAAAATGGCCCAAATGGTAGATTTTATGTTATAGTTTACCACAATTAAAAATAATAAAGAAAAAATTATTCATATATAGGTATGTAAATATTCATAACAAATCTGAAGGACAAGCACAAAAGGTAAATAATAATTATAGGAAGTAGGATTATAGATGATTTTTTATTGTAAAAAAGTATTTCTAATCTATATATCATGTAAATTATGTAATTGATATGTGATTTTTAATGCATTTATATAATAAAAACACATATAAAGCCATGTGTGTATAAATCTTAAACCTAGTATGGCAATGGTATTCAACTACAAATAAAACATGTGTCACTAACTATAGGCCTCACTACTGTTGAGTGTGGTCAATTTCAATGGACTCATCTCCACAGGAAGGACGCATTAAAGGAGCCTTTAATCTAAATATAGAAGTGTTCAGATTTTCAAATGCAGACTCAGTTGAAAATGTGGATGTTACCATCTGACACAGGCTGATCTTGCCACAGATGAACGAGCTGTTGCAAAATTCTCAGTATCTCTTCAACGTGTCATTTGGTGATGTGGTGTCTTTTGACACAGACCAAGCTACAAAGCTACCTAGAGTGGATAATAAAGGGTTTCAGACGTACTAAGGTTTTTTCCTGCCAAATGCCATTCATCTATGCTTGACTCTTCCAACAAATATAACTGAAGTACAATTTGTAAAGCCAGCTCACTGTGTGAATTATTTTGTCCTGCTGTTTTGAGGTATTGCACAGTGCATAGAACTAGAGAAATCATTCTGGGATACCTCAACTATAAAGGCCAGTCCCACCACTGGACAGGAGACGACACCAGGACCGAGAAAAATCAAGTGACTTGTACATAATCACACTCCTAGTTTGTGAAAAAGCTGGAACTACACTCCGGAATTTTTTTTTTTTTTTGTAGAGACAGAGTTTCACCTTATAGCCCTTGGTAGAGTGCTGTGGTATCACATAGCTCACAGCAACCTCCAACTCCTGGGCTTAGGTGATTCTCTTGCCTCAGCCTCCTGAGTAGCTGGGACTACCGGTGCCCACCAGAACGCCTGGCTACTTTTCTGGTTTTGCAGTTTGGCTGAGGCTGGGTTTGAACCTGCCACCTTCAGTATATGGAGCCGGCGCCCTACTTGCTGAGCCACAGGTGCCCCCCTATTTTTTGTTGTTATTGCAGTTTGGCCGGGTTTGAACCTGCCACCCTTGGTATATGGGGCTGGCGCCCTACCCACTGAGCCACAGGGGCTGCCCCACTCTGGAAATCTTGATGCGTTAATCTTGGTGCTTCTTTTCAAAACTTGGAATGTCAACTTTGGAAAAGGAGAATAACTATTAACAGTTATAAGTAGAAATACCCTTATTTCTCTTCAGTCTTTGTCTTCAAATTGGTCCCACTGTCTCTCTCCTCCCTACCCTTGATGACCACTTGGAAAGAGTCCAGAGCTTTCTGGTTACACACAATTTCAAGAATCACCTTGATTAAGGCTAATTTGTAGGGCCAGGCGGTGGCTCACACCTGTAATCCTAGCACTCAGGGAGGCTGAGGCGGGTGGATTGCTTGAGCTCATGAGTTCGAGACCAGCCAGAGCAAAAAGTGAGACTCCATCTCTACTATAAATAGAAAAACTGAGGCAAGAGGATCACTTGAGCCCAAGAGTTGGAGGTTGCCATGAGTTATGAGGCCTCGGCATTCTACCCAGGGCAACAGCTCTTTCTCAAAACAAAATAAAACAAAAGGCTAATTTGTAGGTGTTAAAAAAATCTCAGCTTGCCTAAATCAAGTCTTCAACCTCACACCCAGGTCAGAGATCCTCCCTTCATGCTGGATGACCACAGCTGGATGTGTTGCCGTAGGGAAAAGGATGGAGTCTGCTATTTTTCTCGTCCTCTTTGTCCTTCACTACCCGCCACTTCCCAGGGTCAATGGTGGGCCAGGAGTGGGGGAGGCCAAAGAATAAGGTCAAGGGGCAAAAGTCTTCAAATGTGACTGCTGACTTCCTTGGCTGACAGCACTCTCTAGGCTGTAAGTGTCCAAATGCTGAATACTCCGTGAGATCCAGCTATGGTTTCTCAAGAGGCCTTATGGAAACCTCTACAGGGTCTGAGTCAGGAGTACCAAACTGAAGGCTGCCCTTAGAGCACCCTCTTTCGGCAGGGAGGACACAATACCCTCTCCGCCCCTGCTGGGAGAGGTAGGGTCAAACCATCGTCCTCTTCCTCACACTCTGCCCAGTGACTCAACTCCCCTTGAATGTCTAGTCTTTTCTTCAGAGGCTGTAGGTGGGTAAGTGTGGCTAGAACAGCTCCCCAACCTTGTATAAGTCTTGAGGGGCTGTGCCTAGCTGTTCTTCCTCAGCAGGTGGGAATACTGACCACCTAGCATCTTCACAAGATATCTCATTCAACATAACAGGAACCTTGCATCCTGTTTGCAGGAAGGAGGTACTTCTTGCTTTTGAAGAGGCTTGAGACATACAAAGAGGAAGAAGCTGCTGGGAAGATCCTGAGAGAGAAAGGGACTTATCCAAGAGCCTCTGGGGAAAGGAGGGGCTGCCTCCAAAGACAAACCCCCTTACTCTATGAAATGTCAAGGCTTCTGAGGAAGAGACCGAGAGTAGCTACTTTCTTGGGATCAACCAGACCAGGTGCATCAGGGTAAGACATAATCATGGCTCTGCCCTTCACATGTGGCACTGACTAAGCATGTTCTTCTTTCTAGGACCCAGACTCCCATCAGGAACATAGAGGGATGACAAATATTTGTTATTTTTGGCTGTCTAGCATTAGATTACTCTTCCTACTTGGAGGAATCCCAAGATAGGTGGCTGGCAAGGTCCCCTGTCCCCCATTATGGAAGCCCAAGGGGTGGGGACAGACAGTCTCTCTCCCCACCCCTGCCATGTAGCTCTAGCATGGAAATGTGACCTAGACTCAGCCGTGGACTTTGAATTCTTCATAAGAATGCAAAAGCCTAGCTTTAGTGGAATGAGAGTCCAGGGAGTATGGTAGTGAAGGTGGACTGGGAATGGTCAGCCCAGAATATGATATTCAGGCCCAGTGACCAGGGCTGTCCAGCTCTGCCTGGCCACACTTATTTGCTGAGCTGGCTCTCTAATATCTTAATTGTATAGAAATGCCATGTTCTGTCACAAATATATTAGTTTGGCTCACAAACCCCATGTCAATCTCTTTCTTGTCTCCTTTTACTTTTAAGGCCAGAAAGCAAAACACTAAAATTCTGAGACTCCTTAACAATAAAAAGTAGTCATGTGACATAGTTCTAATTGATAAAATAAATAAGTCCTTTCTCCCACATGAAGGCAATACTTGGAGAAGAAAAGCTTTCATGTTTTGCCTTCATCTTTCCTCCTTCTTCCTAACTGAAATATAGATGAAATGCCTGGAGGTGAAGCAGCCATCAAGGATCATGAAGAAAATGGTAAACAGAACCTCAGCCTCTGATTGGCATCCCTGAGCAGCAGGCCAAGCTCTGGACTGTTGCCTTGAGACTTATTACAATGAAAGTAAGTTATCTTACCTATTTACGCCGATGTTTTCAGATTTTCTTACTTTCAGATGAACATATTCCTTCCTGATAGACTTCTCAAAAACTTGATAAAAGTTTAGTTGAGAATGGTATTTACACTGTACAATATTCTACAACAGTACTTTATAAACTGTTGTAACTGCTTAAATTTATCAGGGGAGTTTAGTTTAGAATGGTATTACATTGTACAATATTCTGTAGTTTATAAACTATTGTAACTGCTTAAGTTCGTTGGGGGAGGTGTGTGTTGCTTACTGCCAGAGACTGGTGGTACTACAAGCTCTTGAAGGCTCCTCCAGCTATGATATTCTGTTCTCATAAGAGGAACATTCCTCTTGCTGTGCAAACTCACATTGCCTACAGCATTTACAACTTGATCAAAAAGAACTAGTGGCCGGGTGCAGTGGCTCATGCCTGTAATCCTCCTAGCACTCTGGGAGGCTGAGGTGGGATGATGGCTTGCACTCAGGAGTTCAAGACCAGCCTAAGCAACAGAATCTCCAAAGGAAAAAAAAAATAGAAAAATTAGCCTGGCATGGTGGCTTGTGCCTGTAGTCCCAGCTACTCGGGGAGGCTGAGGCAGGAGGATGGCTTGAGTCCAGGAGTTTGAGGTTGCAGTGAGCTATGATGACACTATTATACTCTAGTTGAGTGACAGAATGAGACTCTGTCTCAAAAAAAAAAAAAAAAAAGAATTATTATCCTGCTTGAGATGGCATATCACTGCGCCAGGTCCCCTAGTCTCTCCTGCCTTCTCCGTCCTCTGACTCATTCCCTAAACCCGAGGGCCAACCTTCCCCAGCACAACCTCACTGAGCTACCTACTTGACTAGATGGCTGACTTATAATTTTCAAAAGCAGATTCCTGCTA